>JAZHYW010052719.1:0-135704 GCA_037355805.1 Ixodes ricinus
GCAGGACCGCGGCGCATACGCTGTCCTTGATTGGGACAGTCAGTGACAGAAAACGCACTAAAGTGATGAGCGCTTTGCCGATATACTTTTTTAGCGCTGCTTGATTGGGCCTATTGGAGGAGGACAAAATAAAATGTCTTTTCTTTCGTACACGGCGCTTCGGCGGTGACATCACGCTCCCCCAGTGTGCAGGCGCGGCACCCCACCGGCTACACGGCTTCCGTGGCGAAGCATCTGCGTTGCTGTGCTTTTCTTTGTGTTTTATTTCTGAGGCGCGTCCGCTTTGTCCTTGAGCGCCCCCACCGGCTTCCTGACGAAGCGTCTGCGTTGCTATGCTTTTCTTTGTGTTTTGTTTCTGGAGGCGCGTCCGCTTTGAGTTTGAGTGGCGCGCGCTTGACGTCGTATTTTTATGGCCGTCTTTCGGGCACAACGCCGACGCAGCCTTTCGCGTAATGGAACATATAAGGCTTTCGCCTTAAAACGCGCCTATTTAACAGGAAGCACTTAAAACACGCCTATTTAACAAGAGGCATCTGGGGACGAAAAAGACACAGCGGTTGACGGATTATGCGTATCACGCGTCCTTTGCCATTCCGTCTGCCATGAACACGCCAATTAACCACGCTTTCACGCTTAAGCCCGGGCTGTCGGCGACTATTTGTAGTCGGCGTACGCAGCGCAAGAAGCTTTTAGGCGGAAAAACAAACGACAGCGACAGCGCACGTCGCGTCTTGTCCGGTCGATCCATCTGGACGCGTCGCGTGACTGCGTCGTCCGAAGTCTTGTGGACGGCGTTCGCGTGTGGTGCGCGCTACAGGCGACGCGCCCGCCGCGCTCGTTCCCGAAGTCGTGACAACGACAGCAAAACGAGAACGGAGAAAACCGAGGAAGTCAATTTGTGGGAGTATGTAGGGAAAAGAAAGAACACAAGCAAGCAAACATCACAAGAAAGAAGAAAAAGATACGCGCTATCCTATGCACATTCTTGGCTTACTGGACGGCACCCTATAGAAAATCCGGAGCGCCTACTTTCCCGCAAAGCAATTTGAAGAGCTAAGCGCTGCCGTCAACGGAGGAAGACGAGTGAATTACTAAAATTTAAAGAACTATATATGTTTAGATAGAAATAGAAGTGAGCGTTTTGACACAGCGCGTCATGCTCAGTGCCACAGCGCGAACATTTGTTTTTTTCTCTTTCTCTACGACTCTAAACCTCATTTCAGCGTGGTCATTCGCCGAGATCTCTCTATGGATTGCACGACTGGCTCTCCATAAGAGCTTTGCGGGAGAGTCGATGCTCTATACTCCGTTTCATACTTATCGTGCAACGCCGTCAAAGCTACTGGCGCCAGCGCGTGGCTTCATCTATGGTTTTGTTTGCGGAGAACGCGTGCAAATGATCAACGAGATCAAGCCCCATGCTCGCGCCAAAAGCTTTGACAGCGTTGCACACTCAGTATGAAACAGAGTATAAAATAGACCGATCTCACTAGCTAGTTTGGTTACGCCTCTGAGGGAACTTTAGTCTTTATGGCGCGTGCGACAACCTTGCTCGAGCTCCGCGGGTGCTGAGCCCGAGACGGTACGAGCTTTCTCGGGCACTGCCGCCTTTCTCCAGTGAACTAAAGTTATGGGGGCTTCACGCATGCGCCCGACGCTTAGTGAGGCCGGTCTTTCTTTAAAGGGGTCACGAGACGATATCGGGTTGGATGGCTCATGACTTTACAGAGGCGTACTTGTCATAGTCTTGCCCGAGTATACTCACACGGACCGCCAGTGATTTTATTTATTCATTTATTTATTCAATATACCCTTCAGCGCCCGGAGGCATTACAGAAGGGGGGGGGGATTACAGTGAGGAAAAAATAACACAAAATCAAGGTAACGATCAAAAATTTACAAAAATGTAGGAACAGTACAATATAACATTTTTATACATAAATAGCACACTTGACACAATCAGACGACAAGTTACAAGTACTCTTCAATAAGTTTGGAAAAAAATGCAGCGTTTGATGATATTAGGACATGCGACTCGGGCAGGCAGTTCCATTGATGAGTAGTAAGAGGAAAAAAGGAGTGTTTGAAAATATTAGTTCGGCATGAATATTCGCGAACCTTATTTTGATGATCTACCCTTCGTGATATAAAGTGAGGTGATTGAAGAAATGATTCCTTGTTTATGCCTGTTTTGTTATTAAATATATTATGAAATAGTTTTAAGCGTAGGGCGAATCTCCGGCATTTTAGCGGTTTCCATCCAAGATAGTCCTTTAGGTGATTCGAGCTTACAGTGTAATCATAATTTCCGGTCACGAACCTCGCTGCCCGGTTTTGAACTCTTTCAAGATTATCACAAAGGTACTGTGTCTGCGGGTCCCACAGTACACAGGCATATTCGAGAATGGGCCTTACATTAGTTAAATAGAGTGTCTCCTTAACTTTGGGAGGGCAGTTTCTAAAGTTGCGTCCTAGGAAATACAACATACCAGTCGCTTTGGCGGTTATTCTATTAATATGAGACTGCCAAGATAGCTGTTCTGTAAAATTTATACCAAGATATTTTACTTCAGGAGTGACGGTCAGTGTAGTGCCGTTTAAGCTGAACGGCACTGCGACCAATTAAGAACCTTGATTGGTCGCAGTGAAATTCCCAGAAGAAAAGTGATTATTTATTTTTAGTCTTGCGTTTTAAAAGCTTGATGACGTAATTCTGGGCAGCAACTACCCGACTAACAACAGTCGAGGGCGGCTCGTGGACTAGACACAAGAACTGTGTGAGCACTCAACTTCGGCTTGTTACAATCGATGCCTCGGCGGACACTCGGGTAGGGGATCGTGTCCAAACACTGCGGTGACGATAATAGCCGAACTATTGAACGGCTTTACGAAAGTGAAAATTCCGCAACAGGCTCTAGGTATGGTTTAAGTTTTTCTACATGCACGACGTGCTGCCGTGAACCGTCACCGAACTGTATTTCGTAGTCCACCGGCAATAGGTAGGCCACAACACGATGAGGCTTGAGTTTACATTGTCGAACAAAAGAGTAGGGCGCAAACTAGCTAGTGGTGCTTAAACATTTTACTAAATCCCCGAGACTGGGACGATATGGGACGGGCAGCTGTGTTTGAGACTGCGTTTGTCCGTCCCTACGGGTGTTAGTCTGGGGGTTTTAGTAAAATATTTATACATTGTCCTATTTTCGCGCCACTTTCCCTCAACAGTATTAACTTGTCTGGTTCTCAGGTTATGTCAGTTTGGTGTTCATCAAACAGATTTTTTCTGAGCCAGCTTGATTCGTCGTACAGCCAACCTATGTGCTTCGTTCAAGCTCTCCCGCACGAGCACAATGTATTCGGAGCCTGCTTAAAGTTTTTGTAGTTTTGTTTTTATATAAACAATTTCTAAGGGTAAAACAAGGTCACGTCCATACAGGAGGAAAAAAACGTGATGTACGAACTGACACTTCTGTGGTTTGAACTTGAGATTTGCTTACTTCAAACTTGCGAAAATATCTCCCAGTTGTCGAAGATGCTTTGAAACGTTGTTCTGTAAACAATGCAGTCTTCGATGCAGACCAGTCAGTTTCAATACTTTAGATGACTGATGATAGCATCTATAGTTCGCTGACAAGTTTCCAGTGCCTCTGCTAACTTGCAGCGATATGTCATACAACCCCCACTGCGTAACAAACACCGCCTTAGCGGTGTCACCAGATTCAATCTCTATTGCGTAGAATCCCGAAAAGAGGTCTAACTTTGAGAAGTATCTGATCCTAAATAATGCCACCACAGCATCATCAATTCTTGGTAGTGGGTAGATTACGTTTTCAGTTGCAGCATTTATTTTCTTAGAGTCCACAGACACTCTTGTCAACATGTCCCTTTTTAACTAGATCCAATGGTGATGCCCTGGAGCTTCTGGATTGCTGGATAGTTTCTGCATCAATAATGTATTTTATAATTAAGTTGACTAAATCTCTTTCAGGCGGTGAAATTCTTCTAGTGTAAAGTGCAATTGGTTTTGCATCGCCAGTGAAAAGGGAATGCTTGTCTATCCTACAAGACCCAAGGTGTGCAGTGTCGGTTAAAAAACTAGAACGATATTTCATACACTGATGTGTTACTTCCTCCAGCTCTTCGGGGCTCAGTGATGCTCCCACGTTAAAGATCAAATCTTCATTTGTTGTCTGCTGCTTTTTGTTGGGAACTATCGGCGCATCTTCACGGTTCTCAAGACCCCAAAAATTCAAACACTGCACGACTGAATCCAATTCGATAGCAGACACGGTAATCGCCTTGAAACACTACTTTCTCTGTAGATACTAATGATGCTCTCGCAGGTATTTTGGATGGCCTAAAAACAAATGTATAACCAAAAGTTTGAAAATCTGTATTCCTGGGTCGATGAATGTCGGTTGCAGTTCCAACATGTACCGTTCAATAGCTGACTGAGAATATGTTACGTAGAAGATATCACAACTGCTCTCGCTGGCTGGGGCTTCAAGCTGACTTTAAATACCTCCCGGAAAAGTGGCGGTAATACTTGTATGGCGGTCGCATAAACGTTGAGTGGTTTTTCAGCTTGGATTGAAAACCTGTTTGTGTCCCAGTCAATAAATGCTTTTGATGAGCGTAAAACATCATCTTCAAGCAAGACTAGGTCTTCCTTTAAATATGGGACAACCACAAACGTCTGTCGGAATGACCTTCCGTCCACCGTAATTTCGACACTCACTTCTACAATATTTTCAAGTGGCAGCCCATTTGCTCGCACAAGTTTCAGGAAAGAATTTTCAGGTACCATCTGAAGTCTCCGGCAAACGGCTTCGTTCATAAGACTTCTGGTGGAACCAGAATCCAGGACCGCACTGAGTTCAGTGGATCTCATAATGACTGGGGCCCGTTTGACTTCCGCAAAAGAATCACAGCTAACACGATGCACTACTAGTCTCTCCCCGCAGGCCCCTAAGACATTAGTACGGAATTTTCTAGGTTAATAGGTACGCTAGGTTTCACCTGAAAGGCACGCCGCCATTCTAGAAATTCTTTCGGGAGAGGCGGGGGGCACCACGTACACTAATGACCTTTCTGTTAGCACTTTAGGAAAAAATTGAGTACTTTTTTGCGGGATTCTTGAGCCTTGACCTGGCCTGCGTCGTTCTTGAGACGGAATTGTCCTTGGTTGTTCAGGCTTGGCCGTAGTTTGTGATTCGCACTGTGCGCTGCAGCGTATTCCTGATATTTTCCTTGGGCTGCTGTTGCGAATAATTTTTGACGAATGTGCTCAACTAATCTGCCCCTTCTTCGTGTAAGTTCAAAGCCTTTTATGACTTTTCTTCCGGCTTCTTGGCCTCTCCATTTGCGTGATCCAACTTTATAAGGATGTCAAGCAAGTTATCAAGCGATGTAAAGCTTCTATCGAAGTACATCGGCGTTGCCCTGTCGTTCAGCGATTCAAGAATCAATTCGCATTTCTCGGCTTCGCTTCTTTTCAATACACATTCTTCTGTCAGTTGCCGCTTCTGAGTAGAGTACTCAATGCACATTTATGTGGAAGTACGTCTTCGAGCGAACATTGCTCGTTCATTTTTCACATGGCTTTCTAAATTGTAGTACCGCCGAAACGTGGACTTCACGTCATTCCAACTGCTCATCTTCTTGGCGTTTAGCTCAAAGCACATTCAAGTAAAATATTTAGAACATAGTTTTGATTCGAGCAGCGGCAGTGCGATATCTTCTGGCAACCCGTAAATATTCTGCCAAAATTCGAGCTCATGGTGCCAACAGATTGTGCCAGTGGAGAGGAGGGTAGCGGCACTTCTGGCAGCGGTAGATGGCTGAACTCCATGGTTGATGGTATCTCCCAGGCCTCTTTCCTGTGTTAAATTTCCCCTAATACTGGTTAACAAAAGAATCAACGACGGCCAACTCTATTCGATGGTGACTCTTAATCACGTTGAATCCTCAGCGTCGTATTTTTCTTTATATTCAGAGTTTGACAGCGAACTTCATCGTCGTCTTCGTTCGTGAAGTTGATCATTCAACTGGTGCTACCACGCCAGGTTGGGGAGTTAGCTCTCATCGATATAGTGCTTCTATCGCTCTGCGTGCTCGTTGGCCCTTCGGTTGGCGTATTCCACAAGATCTGGTGTGCTTATCACGGCTTTGATGAATTGTGAAAAATGTTCTCATTTTCGACAACGCTCTTGGACATCAAAAATCATTTATTAAAAGGACATCGCCAACCTTCAGACTCGTTTTCATTGTGGGTGTAGCGTGGTGTACCGAGCGGAGCTGACATTCTTTCTTCCATCTGCTCCGAAATTGACAGACGAGATGTTGGCGGTTATTCCGTCGTTTGTGCAGCTCTCTGACCGCATCGTCGATTGTCTTCACCTCAAATGAAGACGGTAATGCCGTCAGTCTTCTTCCAATTAGAAAATAAGCCGGCGTTAAAATTTTTGGTTCTTCCTGTCCTGCGTACATGTATGCCGGTGTACGTGAGTTGATAACTGCATCGATTTCTTGAAGCACAGTCGATAGTTCCCGAAATTTTGAGTGAGCTTTGGCCAAGAACCTTTCTGAGATGGGATTGTACGATTATGACCATCCCATCACAAGAACTGCCCCACCACGCTGCATGCTTCGCGTTGAATTTCCAGGATATGTGGTTGTGTGAGGTGCCATTGATTACGTCTTGGTGTTTCAATACTTTCGAGATGTCCGCGAGATCTCGCGCTACTGCTTTGAACGTTAGAGCAGTATCTGAATATAAGACTCTCGGTAGTCCTCGCCGAGAAACAAATAGTGCGAAGGCAATTATGAATTCTTCTGTGCACATGCTTGACGCAAACTCAAGTGGATGGTGCAAGTTGCAGTACATGTAAATAATATAATGTTCGCTTTGGCTGTTCTTTGGTGTTTAGTGTACAATGGTCCGTCAAAGTCAAGTCCTTTAACCTCGACGAGTGCAGCTTGTTCGATACGGTCTTTCGGCAAAGGAGCGGAGGTGCGGACGCTGCTTTCAATTGATATATTTTGCATGTTCCGCATTTATGTAGTACTTTCTTAACTAGACTTCGTCCGCATATTATCCAAAATTGTTCTCCAAGTAGGGTCAATGAATTGGCAGCTCCAGCGCGAAGTACTCGTTTATGCGTATTGAACACGACTAACGCAGTAAACCAATGACCGTTAGACAAAACAGTAGAATACTTACCATTCTCAGTTGAGTTAAGCACTTGTAACCGACTTCCAACTCTTAATATTCCAGCTTTAGGAAGGAACGGTCGTAGATCCTCGATATTGGATCCTCTGTTGACTGTTCGATTTTCATATATTGCTTGTATTTTAGGTAGAAACTGTTCTTGTTCTACGATTTTTATTCAGTATCTTTCTGCTTGAATAATGTCTACCACTAACAACAGATTGTTGGCTGCTTCGTCCTGGATTTTATTACAGCTGTTGTGCAAAGTGGAACATCCGTACTGTGATCCGTAAAACTGTCTAAAGACTAGTGTAGTGGGTCTACTCCGGGACAGGTTCTCTTATCGGCGCAATGGTTCGTACCAAAAGTGTAGCAATACACTCTTCTACGTCAGCGCGTTCACTAACATAATATTTTGGATTATAGGCGGGCCATTCTGAATGACATTTTTTGATCCAGGAAGGGCCATCCTACCATAGTTTCCTTGTTTGAAGATTGCTAGCTGAAATGCCTTGAGTGAGTAGGTCGGCGGGATTCTCTTTTCCAGGGTAAAATTTCCACCGTGACACTTCAGTGTTATTTTGAGTTTCCATTACTGTTTGCGACAAATGTGTTCCAAGGACTGTGTAATCAATGTAATCGTAAAGTTCGTCCACAAATAATAAATACACTCCTTGTCTTGGAAGGTTTTCTTGACATACTGAATTAGTCGGCTACCGATAAGAGCTCCCAATAGTTCTAAACGAGGGAGTGTTAGTCGTGTGATCGGTGCTACTCTGTTTTTTGCTAGCAGTATGTCTCTACATTTGCATTATGGTCCAATGTGCGCAGATAAAAAGCTGTGCAGTAAGCTTGAGGTCTGACATCTGTTAATACATGAACCTCATAACTAGACTTCGTGCTATTAACCAAGTTGAACATAAAGCGTGCAAAAGTTATCGTACTTTTCTCTCGCACCTCATGGCACCAGATGTGCCATTCACCTTCTATCTTTCCTTGTAGTGCCTTACCCCAACATATTTTTCTTCCCACAAAGTATTTAACAATATATTAACAAGTATCATGAGGGGTACGAAAATAGTCAAAAATCAAGGTCGATGCCTGCAGGAGATATCGCTTCGTGTTCACTTTGACTTACAAAAAGTTTAGAATTGAATCAAGTGAAAATTTGAAAATGTCTCCAGTGATATGCCAGATTATTTCGAGAACTTTCGGACATGACGGTCTCGCGTCGCGCTGTTCTGTTTCTTGTTTCAAAATGTCCTGTAAAATCTTGTAATCATATGTTCATTTCTATAGTTTCATTCCCGCACCGTGCAATATGCAACCGCTGTTGGTATATATCCTCGCAGCCTTGTCGATATTCGATGCTCCCGTCAACAGCTCATCCACATAAAACGGCTTTGCGAGGAGAGCCGCTGTCTCTTTGTACCAACGCAGGTCCTGGAGCGATGTAAATTTAAAAAAAAGGCTTGAAGTCACTCTGAATGGGATCCTCGTCATTCTCCACTCTTCGATGGTAAGTAGATTGCCTACTGTCCGTGGCGTCTCCTGAAACCTTAAAAACCGGAGGGCATCTCGATCAAGAGTTCTAATGAACATCTGCAGGAAGGCTTTCTCGATGTCAGCTGTCATTGCTACTTTTTATATTCTGGAACGCAGCAATATTGAAGCATTTTCGTCCATCAAGTTGGGACCAGTCTTGAGATGTGGATTGAGACTATCTTCACCTTGCTGATGTGAAGAAGTATCGAACACAATAAGTACTTTAGTAGTGAGTTTTCATGTACATATCACTGCGTGAACGGGCAGTTAACAAAGGCGGTGAGCAGTCTCTTGACTCTCGTTCGTGGGCACGACTTTTGCGTGTTCGTCCATTATTTAACTTCGAATTCTGTTGTTTCAGGTTTGTAGCAGATCGGGGTCTCTATGCAGTTTCTTTAGTAAACCATTAGGACTTGCGCGCGCTAAATCTCGATTATCATTCAGGTGTCCTTTGTCGTGTTCCGTAGAAGGCCCACTTCATATCTTGCGCCGTGTCCTCTAATGTTCTTTTTAAAACTCGTCTAGCGTAGTTCTGTTTATCTCCTCTGAGTGATTGATGCCGATACGCTCCAGGTCCCAGAAAGCCTAAATTGAACGTATTTCCAAGCAAACTTCGTACTGAAGGCTCATACCGAGGTGCTCCTTTAAATCAAAGAGCAAGATGCATCTGTTGGTCCTTGAAATGTCCAACCCAGGCGACTGTTGCTAGAAAGTAACGTCTGGCCTTAAACTGTGAAAACCTCGTTCTAATAACAACTTGCCACAGTTGTTCAGCTCCAAGAAATAAGCTGATACCCGGTGTTTCAGTTTTTCCTTCAAATAGAAAGAAGTTCGCAAGTTGTTTTCCCCTCTAGAAGTGGTTTCGCAAAGTGACGTGTAAAAGGTATTTCTGACATGTCATTGAAGATGTGAGGAGCTTCGACCGCTTCAAAGGTGTATTCGCATTGATGAAACTGACTTCAAACTTTCAGCTTGACCAGCGTTCTTCTCAGTTTACATAGCTAGACTGCCCCAAAACTACTTATATCAATGTGTCCTAGAACTTTACGATTATAACACCTGGAGACATCATCCTTGATAAATGACCGCTGGCGGCCGGAGACCTTTACACCTCGTATGTAAACAAAAGATTTATCTCCAGCTATCAACGATCTGAATGTTTGAGGAAGGATTTGTGGTTCTCCGGCCTTGTGCAGGTTTCTTCACCCTGTATGCGGAGCATATGTTTTCGACTGGTCGCTCCCATTATTTCCTTGCTGCCTGGCCGAGTCGCAGATGACGGTAGAATGCCTTTTATAGCATGAGTCACAATATTATCTTCGTATGCAGTCTCTTGCACAATGACCCTTCAGAGTACATTGGAAACATCGTGAGTCAATCGACAGCCTTTCCTTCTTTTGTGTTACTGCAATATCCGCCGGACATTCCTCTGTTCTGCGTTTTCGAGAGTTATAGAAGAAACAGTCTGGAGCTGCAACGTTCCTCTGTAGTGCTGATGCAGATGGTATACTTTGTTGTCGTGGATTGTTCCTTGTTAAGTCGCACGTTGTAGTTGGTACATTATGGTTCCAACCGTTTCTTTCCCGACTTTCTACTTCGAGGGAAAGGAAACTTAGAATCCGTTTTAGTTTCTCCTCTGCGATGCCCTGTTTTGTTATTTCGACAGAATCTCTTCTGTGGTGATATTCTAAGACTGGGTCCTGCGGCAGTGTCTTCATCCATAGTTCACGCATTATTGAAGCATATAACGCCGGACTGACATCTGGGCTCATTAATCCTCGAATATGAGTGTATAACATTAGTTAACTATAAACAGCTAAACATGGATGCTGAGCTTTCTCAGCTAATTATGGACAGAACAACAAGAAAAAAACCTTGTGCTTTCTTTTGGGCTCCAAATTATGGATGCTGAGCGTTCACAACCAATTATGGACTCAAAAACAAAACAAAAAAAACCTGCGCTTTCGTTTCGGCTTTACAGTATATAAATATTATACTGTGTTGAACAGGTGTTCGCACCTTGCTGACCCTTTTAAGCAGAAATGGTGCAACATTTATGGACTCAATTTGACGTCATTAAACGTGTCGGGGTGCCGCTGAAGGCATGCTTTGTTGTAAGTATGTTGCAAGTAAGTCTTAATTAAGAATATAAAACGCCTTTTTTTCTTGGGAAAACCAAATAAGAAATGTAAATTCTAGACTTACAAAAAGTTCGTTAAGTTGTGGTTGTTTCTTTCGCATTTGTGTGCTGTGTGGGCTTTTAACAAGGAGGTTATAAGGGGCAGGAGGTGGCGTCCGTATTCTCCATGCATGGAGCGAAGTGTAACGGAAGTAGGCGTGGCCACGAATTCTTCTCAACCAATGGGGAGCTCGTCAAGGGGTATGATTGGGGCAAACAACCCTCGTTGCCATGGCATTTCCGTGGCAACGCTGTTGTTTGCCCCAATTCATGGCAGCGATGGCGGCGTCCACTGAATCGATGTCGAACTGGCGAGATTTGGAGCCCAACACTTGCCTGACCAGTAGGAAGTCGGCGTGTAGCGGACGCTCTCAACACCGCGCGACCGCGCCTGGAGCGTCGTCTCGAACGAGTCGTCGTAGCGCGGCCTTGGAAAGCGATCGCGAGTCAGTCATCGTACGCACGAACGCTGAGAGTGGTATCGCGGGTTGAGAAAGCCGTACAAATTCTGCTTCGAGAAGATGTTGGTTTCACTCCGCCGTGATGAGAATGCGGGTTCGCATCGAAACATCTTTTGGTGCGCCGATCGAATCGAAAGCCAGCCGCGACAGCGAGCAGACGAAGCAGACCGCAGGCACGGAGCAGACGTAGCCTAAGCCTAACGACCGAGCGGAAAGCAGACGATGGGAGCATGGTTGAATTTAGTTTGGATGAGAGAGCGTCGGTGCGCGAGGCAGTCTGGGATTGGGTTATTCTTCCGGCGTCGCTGGGTATGACGTCATGCCGGGTCCTGCCCTATTTAAACGTCCTTGGCTTTTAAAGAGACATTGAAGTGACAAGGATGAGAAAATTTAGTATAATTGCAATAAAACTAGCTCCACAATATTTTTTTAATTTTTTTTTACAGTTTCACTGTTAAGCGTCCGCGAAAACCATCTGGATATTCTACTGAGAAAGCGTTGGGCACCAAAATAAGGAAAACTATACTGGCTGATGATGTCATTCAGTTCAGTTTCCTATTTTCTCTTTAAAGGGGCACTGACACATCAAAATCATATTTTTTTTATTATCCGAAACGATTGAAAACGGGGCCGGACATTGCCCTCAAAGTTCGAAACTTGGGAATTCAGTATTTGTGAATTAAAAAAACAATTTCCAAATGCCGAATTTGAAGTTCCCGCGCGATCCCCGCCAGTGCAGTGAGTCAAATTTTGCGGTCTCCTCCGACTCGACTTTTTCTCGGACCTCCGCTGACCCGATGCGAGGAGGAGGCCAGCTGGCGGGATACAAGGGAGCCGGCGCGGGAAAAAACGGTTTCTTCGCCGACTCGCCCATCTGCTCGAGAGCCGCCGAGTTTTCTGAAGGAGGACACAAATCTAGGAAGGGACATCTCACCGAACTCTGATATTCGGTATTTCAAAAAAGAGGGACCATAGTGCGTTCGCAATTGCGTTAAAAACCATGTTTTACGATTGCCGTTATTAAATGTTATAGAAATGCCGCCTACAAAGCTTCTAAATTTCCTGATTTTTGACGTCATCGATCAAAAGAAGCAAGGAGGTAGCGGCGGGAGATTTAAACGCCAAAAATAAAAAGGCGCGCGCGCGCGAGGAAATTTTTTTCGCGATGCGTTTTTTTTTTGCGTGTTTATGACTACAACTTGCGTCGTTTTAGACAATAAAAAGAAGTACCACCTTTGGGGTGTCAGTGCCCCTTTAAAGGTGGGCTGGACAGCCTGGTAGTAAAGCGGGTTTGCATGATGCTGAATGCACCAACGTCTAAATGTTTTGAGTACGCATTGAATAGACGGATTTAATACAGCTTAGACATAAGATGCCTAACTTCCATGTAGACGAACGTCTTACAGTTTCAGCGTGGTTAGAACGATTGTACTGCATAAATTGTGAAAAAAGGTATTGAATCGCATAGTGGGCCTCTTTCTAATTCAATTCACAAAAAAAGGAATTCGTATCTAGATTAACCGGAGACGCTTGCCAAGTGTAGACTTGCGCTTGATTCAAATCGCCTTATCTTATAAAGCAGAGAAAAAGATATCGAAAAATTACGCAAGCAAGAAAAGTCATAAATTAATGACATTTGGTAAGTAGAGAAATTACTTAGATGCTGTGCGAAATAATACCTACTTTTTTAGAGTCCTCTAGAGAGAATCGATATATAAATATATTTTTCCAGTGCAGTAGCTATATGCATTGAGGAAAAGCCTATGTAAATATATATAATTTTTTATGTAATTTGACAATATGTATATACAGCTGTGTACAAGAGCTGACAATAGTTCTATCTATTGAATATAAAATATGAAGGTGTGATTATAAATAAGTCCGAGAAAGGAAGGCCGTTCACTTAGTGTCAAAACTGTGACTGTATCGCGGACAACCGCAGCAGTTTGTGCAGACAAAAATCAGCACTCGTCGCCACACTTTGGTACAAACATGCACATGTGACTGTCGTAAGCTCAAGTGATTGAAAGACTGCATCTGAAGCCACATGATGTTTTTTACTGAATGACCCAAAAACTGTCAATTTTGACGGTCACTTAAGCAACTTACCCGAAACACGTAGCTCGTCCGACATCCATGTTGCTGCATCGTCCCCATTCCAGACACGGTCAAAGCTTTGAGCAGTCGGGTTCGTCTGCTCAGGATGTACAATGGAGCAATACGTCATGGATTAGTTTTTCGGCTGCCCCCAGTACAGCGCTTGCAGAAGTGAAACATACTTAATGTGTTTCGTATGATCTTAATGACCACTGTACTAGCTTAATAACAGCTAGTGAGAACACTGGAGTGCGTGTCATCTTAAAACTTCAGAGCACTCTGGCAGCTCGAATACTTTCCGGCAGCTGAAAAATTCGAACTTGGAAAAGATGCAAGTAGATACTGGTGAGTACCCAAATTACGGAATCACTTGAAGTCATTATCTTCAGCTTTTATTTGCGAGTGATATTATGAAGTGGAAGAAATGAGTAATGTTTTTTTTTACGGACCCATTTATTACCACCGTTGATGGTTTGTGCAAGTTGATTGGTTGCAATAGGCGCACGGAAATTTCATTTCATTTCTCTAGACAGTTCACCAAGGAAATATTAGTTCGCACTAGACTGTACCATTGAGGACGTGCTTGTCTACCAGCTTCACTGTTTTATTTTCTGGTGCACCTTCCATCTCCAGTAGAAAGAGCCTGTTTACTTCGGGGTAAGGAAGCATGAAGGCACCCGGAAGGTAGAGTGTCACTTGCGGTCCGATCAGGGGCCAGTAGCGGCCCAGGTTGATTCCGTTGATGAAGGCGACGCCATGATTCCAACCCGTCGGGTCCAGGAAGGTGTCTCCTATAATGCCCTCTCCTGGCGGGAGCGTGAATCTGCCGTGGAAGAAGCCTGGGACCTCTGGGCTGCTCCGGTTTTCAAGGAACTGCATGACCAGGCTGACGTCTCTGTTTTCAACCACCGGCACTGCTTCCATTGGTCCAACCCTCCACCGTGCGGCCGTTCAGTGTCACTCGGCCCGTGATTCCCTAGAAAAGAAAGGATGTCAGCCACCAGCTACATGAGTAAATAGTTTGATCAAATTGAATGCATTCTTATTATTGTGTAACATTTCTTTTCCAGTGTGGAGGAGAAACATATGCTGGCCTGCGTTACGACAGTCTGAGCAGTCTGTTTGCAAATATGATGCCGATATTGGGAACTTATTTCGGCTCAAATTTGTCTAAAGTTATAAAGTACTGGAAGCGCACAACTTTAAAATGTACATAAGGTTTCAGCACAGAAAATCGTATCACTAGTTTTAAATCGTTTCGTTTTGTGAACTAGGGAGGAATGGCTGGCAATACTTTGTTTCAAATTAAGGTCAGACACAGCCGACGCTACGAGCTAATGGGACCAATCAAGCACCGTGAAAAACGCAAGTCACGAGGCCGTTTTGGTTTATGATGAGATCAACGATTAGACAACACGTACATAAAGATGCCCAATACAATGATGGTCGCTTTGTAGGTGGCATCCCTTAGGCAAACTGAGGGATGCCATCTACAAAGAAAAACAACTTTCGGTTTAGACAAGGTGGTTGAATATTGCAGGTGGCATTACTTTGTTTTTCGATGAAACTAAGGGTTGTGCGCGCTACCTTGGTTAAATAAAATTTTTAGCTGGGTTCGAGATACTGTCCGTTCCTGTTACTTTTTCTTCAACTGTATAAAATATTTCTCTTCCGGCTACAATCTCGCGTTAAAATCACTGTGGTAAGTTGTATTTGGAAGCTATTTAGAAACGACCACTCTTGTGCATTTTCTCTTGTTTACTCTCATGTCTGATTTGTGTGGACTTTTTATATAAATCAACAGCTTCACAACTGAGAAATCGCGTGCAATATGAATCACGTTCCTGCTTAGATAACGTAAAGTCGGCCCTGGGCAAATTTGCGTAGAACTACGTGTGAGTGGAACAAGAAAGCTGAGGGGTTAACCCTTCGCCGATTTTCACTTGAGAGTTCCGTAAACTTTCCGTGCCACAGAGGACGCGAGCTCGACCGCTCGTCCGCTGTTCAAGGCAATGAGCAAAGATTGTGGAATCACTGCTGCCAGAGCGGCGTCTATCGCAGTTTGAAACAGACAGGAGCGCGTCGCGTTCAAGCGAGCAAATTAGCAAGCCAGCAGATGTAAAATTGCTGCAGAAACCACTATTGTTGGTGGTCTATAAATTGCGATAGCATTCGCTAGGACAGCCTCAATGGGGAAGTTTAAAACGACGTCGAGCGCGACGTACCAGAGGACGACATCAGAGACGACGTGAATGACGACCTCTGGGGCGATCTCTAAGATCACTTCAAGGACGACGTCGAGGACGACGTCTAGAACGACCTCCGGAGCGATCATAGGAACGACCTTGAGGCCAACCTCAAGGATGATATCCAAGAGGACGACGTCAAAGGCGACGTCTGGCGCATCTAGGACAAATTCTAAAACGACCTCCAGAACTACCTCCAGAACGACCTCAAGAACGTCCTCTAGGATCATGTCAGATTTGTCCGATCGTTCGAATAGGGTACAAATGTGAAAAAATATGAGAAAGTAATCTGAATATGTGGATTGCGCATACCTAATTGCGCGGTTCTCGGCAGCAGGCACGGCGCGCCGCTGAGGGAGCGCGGCTAGCAAGTCGGTCGGCGCTACGGTATTATCTGTGTACGTCCCTTCCGTGACCATGTTTTCATAACATCAATCGCTCAACTTCGCTCCCCCTTACAAGCACGGAGAAGGACGTAATTCTACAAAAAGAAATAGAAAAAAAATCAAATGTTTTAAAGAAAATACTTGCCTTTGGGTCCGTCCCTATCTTGAAAAACTCCCTGCCAAGATTTTCCACAAATATAGTAAGAGTTTCGCCCTCCTTAATATCAATGCTTTTTGTGTAAAACCTTGAGTTGAGAACATCTACACTGCCATTTCTAACGACGTAGGCTCTGTCCTTGAGGCCAGACACGACCAGGGTGGGATTGTTGACGGAACCCGCCTTGGCTGTATACATGACGAAGCCATAGTCCTGGTTCATGTCTTTGAACGTCATTGGGGCGGACTGCTCATGCTTTTTGATCCAATTATTTGCTCTGAAATGGTCCATAACTTTAATTAGCGATACTCCTTCGGTTAAATTTACAACTCCGATATTAAGCTTTGGAGAAGCGACTGGTACGTCTCCCGGTGGCAACGGAGAAAAGTCTTTGATGATGTCCCTTAACTTGTGGTACGAATCCCTCGGATCTCCCGCTTCGGAGAGTGGTGCGTTGTAGTCGTAGCTGGTGACCAGTGGAGCGCCTTCTCTTGAAGGTGCGCTAAACCCGAAGTTTGTACCTCCGTGGAACATGTAGATGTTGACGGATGCATTCGTGTGTATTAGTTCCTTAAATGTGCTCATGAATTTGGGCGGAGTAGTTTCCCCGTGCGCCTCTCCCCACCAAGTATACCATCCTACATAAAATTCCATTAAGAAAAGCGGACATCCTTGTGTGTTTATGGAATTCATGGCTGATCGAACAGTGGCCACGGAGTCGTGTGCGCGCATATGGGCAGCTTTTGGAACACCATGGACTCCCCCACACTTATGATCTTTCTCTCTCCAGAAATCGGTAGTGAACAAGATGGCATCGCCCTCGACGTGTTTCTTGAATATATTGTAAACTCCAGCAATGTAACCGCTCTCGCACATTTGGATCCCGTACTCGTTCTCGACTTGAAGGGCTATTACCGAACCACCATTTTTGTAGAACGTTCCTTTTATCCTCGGCAACAGTTCACCCAACCACTTCTCAGTAGCGTCCATAAAAGACTTGTCGGTTGTTCGGAACTTATTGGGCGCTATTGTATTGTAGAGCCAAGAAGGAAATCCACCATTGTCTCTCTCACCGCAGATGAAGGGGCCGACACGAAGGATCACCAGGAGGTCCTCTCGCTGGGCTTCGTTGCAGAACTCGACTAGATCGTAGTTGTCCACAAAGTTTAACTTTCCAGGCTGAGGTTCGTGTCCACTCCACTCGACGTAGCTGGCTATGGTATTGAGACCTGCCATCCTCATCTTGTGCAGGCGATCCTTCCAGCATGCCCTCGGAACCCTGAAGTAATCTATTTGTCCGCAAATGCAACGGAAAAACCGGTTGTCTTTTAAAAACATTTGTTTTCTTTGTCAATAACAAACGATCTTTCTTGGCATCTTGAATAAAGAACAAGCTGAAGAACTACGACAAGCGTTAATGTCCAAAAGTGGGCCCCCATGCATAACCACACCACTTCTTTTCCAGCTACTTTTGAATACTATCTGCCTGCTTTGGAACCCTTGAGCTCTATTTTTATGATCAACGGTTTGTAAATATTATGCTAAGAGGAACAGGTGTTTAGTTCCTGGCTGTCTTTCTTACGCACAATTGTGCCTTGTAGATGGATATATGTTTGACAACACTATTTAACATGTCGAGGTGCCGCTGTGTGCAATCAGGGTTGAATATACGTGTAAATTTAGCTTTTGAACGAACTCAAGTTGCATTTGCCATTTTGTTTTGAAAATTATCAAAAACGTCACAACTGTCAATTTTACCCTGAGACGTGTTACCTAAAGAGCATTTTGCTTTAGCAGTTCTTCGTTTCGTGGTCTTCTGTAGGGCTATTGAGGTGAGACGAACGACTTCGTGTTAATTTCAGTGGTTCAAGTTTTAAAATTCTGCCTTGATGCAGCCGAAAACTTTAGAATATTCTCACATTTATCTGAATCACATTGGAGCTAGCCCAAAATTGCCAGAAGCAACGCTTCTCCGCATATCTAAAAGATTCGTGTATTTTCTTATTCCGAGTGTAAAAGATAAGGAGACCTGAATGGCCCTGCCAAGTTAGCCCTCGCCCTAACTTTCTCCCGAACTTTCTAGGTTTAATGATTGTAAAGACCGAGTGTAGTAGATAAGGATCTGAGCACTGTATTGCCGACGCATTCACTCTCTCGCTATCCAGTTGCCACGCCGACGCACAATGGTTCGCTGCTGCCGCCGTCGATGCTCGCTGCTCCTTTGTCGACGTTTGTTCTACCTTTTGTTTCTGGCACAAATTCGCCGACTAAACCTCTATTTTCAGCTTTACGGTTGTCGAGCCTCTTCCATCTGCGAGAATATGAACAATGGACAGTAAATATCTTGCTCGCTGACTGTGACTCTAAGTTCATTCTTTTGATTTCCGATGTTATCAGTATCATTTAATTGATTTGACGCAAGAAGCAGACCTTAAATGTTCAGGAATGTCTTGAGGCTTATTCATACAATGTATCTTTTTAAGGCGCATCGGTTTAGGCAAACCAATATTCTGGGAAATCGGCCTATTCTCACGTCAAAAATAACGTGCAAAATCTGTGAACTCGAGAGAGAAGTTTGCCAAACCTTGTCATCTGCAGCGAAAATATCAAGTGTTTCGCATCAAAATAATATGAAGTACGCAAGTAAAGTTTCAGTCTGCTTTGATAAAACCACTTAATAAACTTCGTCGAATTTGGGTCAATCGGTTTGGTATACACCGACACGCGGGCTTGACGTCACGGAGCTGCGGCGGCGCTGCGATCGCGCCGGAGCCGGGGGGTGTGGCAGGGTGTGGGCAAAGGGCGCACGTTTCGCATGGGCGTCATAGCATTTCAGCATGCCGCGAAGCTGTGTTGCTGTTAATTGCACCGAAATGTACAAGAAAAGTAGCGGAGTGAGTTTCCACAAGTTCCCGGCAGACTCTGAAAGGCATAAAAGGTGGATAATATCCGTGGATCGAAAAGAATCATCGCCTCGCGCGAACGACCGTTTGTGCGGCAAACACTTTCTTGAAGGCAAGTGCGGCTTCCGTTTCAATCTCCGTCCCGAGGCTTGCTTATGTGCAGGAAAGCGTTGCCTGATCAAGACCACCGGGATTTTGTTCCCATGTGTGTTCGCGCACAAAGCATCGGCCAAGCGCTCGTCGGAGGCTCGCTACGCCCGTGCTACCCAGCAGAAGAGGATCGGCGACAGAACGGCAGTGTTGTAGGCGTTACCGGAGAAAAGTAACGAAGTACGTTACTCGTTACTTGCAAATAAAAGTAACGCGTTACCGAGCTACGTTGCCTAAAAATAAAAGGAACCCATTACCGCTACCGATAAAAAGTAACGCACGTTACTTCTGCGTTACTTTTTTTTAAATTAAGATTTAGCACATTTTACGGTTTTGACGATACATGTCATATATCAAGAAACATTATGTTCGTGCAGAAACTGAACATAATTACTTTATCTCGTTTTACGGTTTCACCTAAATACTCACGAGAAAAAACGCCAAGAAAAACATGGCTTGACGCCTAAAACACGGAAAAAATTGAAGTGTAATTTCTTTAAGACTTGGGAAGGAGTAACGAGTAACGTAACTACGCTACTTGAAGTAGTAACGTAAGTACGTTACCCGTTACTGTGTCGAAAACGTAACGAGTAGGTTACTACGTTATTGAAAAAAGTAACGCGTTACCGGCAACGCCGTTACTTGTAACGTGTTACCGCCAAGACTGCAGAAAGGACAAAGCGTTACTGCTTGTCATGCCTTGTGGTCATGAGGGTAGGAAAAATATCATACCTTGACTTGAAGACGCTGTGTGTATTTAATCAATTAATGAATACACACACTTCCGCAGACCCACAGACTGCTGATCCCGCCGGCAGTGCGGAAACCGACTCGAAGTAATCGTAGGCCTCGAGAGACTTGTACGCCTGCACCGTGTCGGTCGTGAACTGGCTTGGCGAAAAACTAAATAAACGACGACATGAGCCGTCGACTTCGGTGGCAGCAACTTTACGTCGGAAGTCCAGCAGGCCTTGTTTACGGCGTACGGATCGTCGAAGGCAACGCCGTCACCGCACAGTTTGTTTCGATACCGCTGCCGTTCAGGCTCGGGCAGCGAGCTCAAATAGTCGGGCATAGGATACGACATACGTTCTCAGGAAATACGACGCACAAATAAAGATACAAGCGTCCCTACAACGACAACAACGAGCGCACGCCATAGAACGCAATGGCGAAAACACGGAGAGCCGGGCTGCTCTTGCCCACATAGCTACCGCGCATGCGCGGCCTTGCGGCGTGTTGGTAAACAGAGTCGCTCCGCGTGTCGGTCTATAGTTTGCCGAACCGGGGAAAGACAGCCCACGCCAAAGAACAGGCGGATTATTTCCACTTTTCTCGTACCTTTCTGTACCACTCAAAAATCTGTTACCCCCAGTCTTCACATTTATGTGCCCTGCTTGCACTCGTGGGGGCTGTTGTGGAATATGCACCGCGCCACCGAAACGCACTGCGCGAGACCTTCTTGAATATATTGTAAACTACATGCGTGTAAGCACTATCGCTCCTTTGGATCCCGTATACTCATTCTCGACTTGAAGGGCTATTGCCGAAAAACAACCATGGCGGCAAATGACAACCGATTTTTCGTTTGCCGAAGTGCTTGTGTTTTCCTTTTCGGATTTGACGGGATACCGGATCGGCCGAAATCAGGCTCCTCCAAAAGCTCGCCCGGCTCGAAGGTCGGACGGCATAACTATGTCGGAGCTGCCATTGGCGGCGACCGCGTTTCTCCTTCGTGGGATTCACGAGCCTGGGTGAGAGTTTCAGCAAAATCGCTCTGAAATGGCGACGAGCGTGCGTATCCCTTTTCGGATGCCAGCGTGTTTTCCCACCTCGTGTAGACGGCACATCGCTTTCTGGAAAGAGTTTCGCGACACCAAATTCGCCAAAAAGATGGAACGTGTGAAAATATATTACTGTATTAGCGTTCTCAAAGCGATTGAAGTGCATTCATATTCAAAACATGTCTTGAAATAATTTATGCGATTATTTCAACTTCAATTAACATAAAAAAGGTGTTTGTTTATAAAAAAGCGCCGAAACAATGTCCCAAAATTAAAGTTTTGTGTGATTCATATGGTCATTTCATTGAGCACATAAAAATATCTTGGAATTAACAAAGTAAGAAAAGTACGGAAGTGTGGCATTTGGAACCTAAATGAACTACTAAAGTATGTACTAAATAAGAAATAAAGTTGTTCAAGTACTTGTTTAGTGAGAGGCATTGTGTAAGGATACATGGCAGCCCAAAGAACCCAAGAGATGGCGACAAACGCCTGCCAGAGCCATTATGGCTGACGATCTCCCGTGCCACATGATGGGATACTAGAGGAGACGCGAGACACGGGCATTCAGAGTGAGATTTTTAAACGGTCCTCATGGAACGTTCACTAAACCAGTTTCAAGCAAGCTAGATTATTAAAAGGAAATTTTTACCACCGGATTACAACCTTTCTTTTTCGTTGCCAGTCTTTGATCGCCGGACGAGGTGTTTGTTTGAAAATGGATATTGGCTGCGGTTACATTCATAGGCGCAGACGTAGCCAAGTTGGGAGGAGATAAGGCTCCATCCACGAAAAGGATCGCGGGACTTATAATATAACGACACAATTTGTTTTTATGTACATATTATGCTTTCTTATAAGTAAATATTGGGTAAAAAAGTAGAGTATATTTTACCCTTGTTTTAAAGTCAATATGACACGTGACTTACAAGGTTTCTAGAGAATTTACCAATTTTTCATTATATACTTTCTAACACTAATAGCAAACATATATATCGTTATAGTTATGTAGTCCAGGAGTCACACAGATATAATTACAATGAACGCTAGAGGCTCAGCTGGCGCTAGTGTCTACGGGATTTCCGGTCGCAAACTGAAGCATACAGCAAACAGTCTACTTTTCCAGTCTTCTTGTGTATTCGTAAGGGAAGACGTGAGTGATATTTTCTCTTCGCCAAAGAATAATAAAGATCAGCGTGGTTTCTTTACCCGTAACGGGTACTATGTTGCTTTATTCACAATATAAAAGTGTATTTTATTTAGTTAATGGTGTTTTTTATTACTGAGCGATGTTTAAATTAGCAAGAATTGAGGCCCAGGTCTATGTTCTACAGCTTGATATGTCAGTACAAGCTACCAA
Source organism: Ixodes ricinus (assembly GCA_037355805.1). Taxonomy (NCBI): domain Eukaryota; kingdom Metazoa; phylum Arthropoda; class Arachnida; order Ixodida; family Ixodidae; genus Ixodes; species Ixodes ricinus. The sequence continues at coordinate 22,479 of JAZHYW010052719.1, forward strand.
TTCAGACAGAAAACTTGAGATACGTTTATAATTCTCTGCAACGCCGAATTGGAGCACAGCTTTTGAGGAGGAGGAAGGGAGGGTATGGAGGGGAGGGTATGCGCCTCCTCCTTCTCCGCTAAATTTAGCGAGAATATTGGCAATGTTAGATGCATGAGACGTCACGTGACGTCACGTGGGACGTGTAACGTAACGTGTTGCGCCACGTGACGTATGACGTCCTACACGTCATACGTCACGTGATGTAACGAGTGACGTTATACGTCATGTGTTTCCCATAATTACGTCATACGTGGCGTCACGAGGGTAACGTTTTGACGTTACATTCGTGACCCTGACGGGGGTTATTCTCGTGAGGGTTACCCTCGTCAGGGCAACCACTGTGAGGGTTACCCCCAAGAGGCTTACCCTCGTGAAGGTAACTCTGGTGAGGGTTACCTCATAAGATTTACCCTCAGGAGGGTTACCCCTGTGAGGGTTACCCCTGTGAGGGCTACCCTCGTGAGTGTAACCTCCATGGGGCTACTCTCCTGAGTGTTACCCCAGGAATGGTTAACTCCATGAGGGTAACCCCCGTGAGGGTAACCCTCTTGAGTTTTACGCTCGTAAGGGTAACCCCTGTGAGGGTTACTCTCGTGAGGGTAACTCTCACCTGACGAGGGTGACCCTCACCTGGATAACCCTCGTGACGTCACGTGTGACGTCACACGTCGCATAATGCAAAGCGTAGTTCCGCCGACGCCGACGCCGCTTAAAGGGTCACTCAAGCGGTTTTTGGGGAAGCTACTTTTTGGTGCGATGGCGTTAAGGAAGTGTCAGTGTATGAGTCTTCAGTTTTAGAGGGCGAAACCGCCTTTTAATCACGCAGGAATAAAATATGTGCGGACTCTTTTCTGTTCCTAAGCCGACCAACGAAATTATTGTTTGTTTAAAAATTTTGGCGGCCTTTGTAAAGTTTAGTTAAAGAAACAATTTTCAGCTCATTTAGATATGTTGTGCATGATAATTTCACAAGACGTAAAATAGTTCTAGTTTAGAATACGCGATACTGCAGTTATCGTTTCACAAACAAGGGACTACGTTTTCTCCTTGCCTTCCTCCGCGGGGGATGAATTTCCGGTTCACCCGGGATGCCCGGAAGTGCACGTATCTGCGCGCGTTGCATGCCGGTCGTGCTGGTCGCGGGCCGGCGGGCCGGCTCCTTTATCCTTAAACATGGCGTCGGTGGTGATCGTCGACGTAGACGGCGTGGTGAAACCCATCGTGCCGCGTAAAAGCGCTATCCTTGACTGTGAATTTTCGTCGTGTGTCGCTATGATAACCCAGCACGTACTAGAAGGGAAGATTTACCTACTCGTGCGGCGATGTCGTGGCGGCACTCTGGTGCTTTCTAAGCATTTGTGTTGTCGAACATCGCCCGTATTTCTTAATTGGCGCATTTCATGCGCGTTTTCAAGTTCAACGTATTACTGGCGCGTAACGTATAAAGGATTTCATCACCGGAGAAAAGTGATTAGTGTTAGCAATCCTGAACGCTCGCCACGTCTATCTGATCACGAAATCATATTTCTACGATGCTATATTGCTGCTAAGATTACATCGTCTTTTATAATCGTAGAAACGGCGTGTGGCGATATTTGTACTATTGGCAATATCGTGTATTAGAGTCTTGATCGTCAAAGACGACGTACTGCATCTTTTTCTTTTCTTTTTTTCATCCACTGTACCCTGCAAGCCTATCAAGAAAAAATAATAATGAAGCTTTAGGCCAGGGGTGCACAACATATGGCCCGCGGGCCGCATGTGGCCCGCGGGGACTTTTTGTGTGGCCCGCGGCCCAGCTGAGCGCAGAAACCGCTCACCGCGTCATTCAATGCACTGCGGCCGTTGACATGGCAGAAAGCATTCGAACCCGTTGACCTACTTCTCTCACAGTCCTCTTTTCCGGGGGAAACTCCGCGTCCTCAGTTCAAATATTCCCTCTCCACTGGACCCACAGGAAACAACAATGCAAAAGCCTGTACAGCCATCGAGTGCGTTATTATGACCCCTAACAGCGTCCCTCCCCTATCCTTGTTCCAGTTCTTCTTCATCCCGTTTCCTCCTCCTCTCTCCACGGAGGCTACAGCCCTCTCCCCTCCTGTTGGGACATGATCAGTGACAGCTTGTTGCAGATAGAGAAAACCTAGTCGTGACACGCTTGGAATTTGAGTGCACTTCCAAAGAAGAGGAAAATCGACCAGGAGGGCCGGAAATTAAACCAGGAGTGGACATGGAGGTACTTTTTCATTGAGAACGCATCGAAGTGCTTATGTCTTGTGTGTCGAGAATCTCTCGCGACTCCTACACAATACAACGTTCGACGCCGCTACGAGACCAAACATGCCCGCGACTTCAGCGCTCTTTCGGATCCAGAGAGGAAAACAAAGTCCGAGGACTTCAAACGGAATTCGCTTGCTGAGCAAAGCATTTTTACGAAAGCAAAGAACACATCTGAAGCAGCCACGCGGGCGACTTTTCAGATATCTCGACAGATCGCTCGTTCAGGTCGTTCGTTAACAGATGGCGACTTCGTCAAGGAATGTCTTATGATTGCTTCTGAGGAGATGTGCCCGGACAAGAAGCTGGTTTTCCAAAACCTTAGCCTATCAAGAATGGCAGTACAACGACGTGTGCATGTCATTGCCGACGACCTATCAAAACAGCTGGAGAGGAGTTGCAGTCATTTTGTCTACTACTCTCTTGCTTTGTATGAGAGCACAGACATCAAAGACACAGCACAGCTGCTTGTTTTCATCCGTGGTGTGAACGAAAACTTCGAAGTGACTCGGGAGCTGGCAGAGCTTTGCTCAATGCACGGACGGACTACGGGAGAAGAGATCAGCAAGGAGGCCAAAGACGTCATCGAGAAGCTCAAGCTATCATGGGAAAAACTCGCAGGTGTCTGCACCGATGGAGCCCCCGCCATGATGGGACAGAGAAATGAAGCCGTTGCCTTACTTTTAGCGTTCAGCGGTGTAGAACTGAAGCAATATCACTGTGTGCTTCACCAGGAAGCACTCTGTGCCAAAGTGATGAAGTTTGACCATGTGATGAAGGTCGTGACTTCGGTTGTCAACTTTATTCGTGCTCGGGGATTGAAGCACAGGAAATTTCAAGAGTACCTGAAAGAAATGTAGAGTGAGCACATGGACATCTCGTATCACAATGGAGTTAGCTGGCTAAGCCGTCGGAATGTTCTGAGTCGCTTCGTCGCGCTGAAGGCCGACATCATCGCTTTCTTCCAAGAGGAAGGGAAACACATACCGTGCTGGAGGAGGAACAATGGTCGTGGGATCTGGCATTCCTCACCGATATTTCAAGCCATCTGAACATGCTTAACATAGCTCTCCAAGGACAAGATCATCTCATTTCGGACATAGTGAGCGCGATCTTCGCGTTCCAAGGAAAGCTGTGCCTCTTCAAATTGCAGCTTGGGGGTGGAAGCATAGTTCACTTTTCAACCTGCCAGAAGCTCTTTCCCACCGGCGAAAATCGGAAGACGGTAGCTGCGACGTACGCTCCACAGGTTGAGTACCTGCTCTCCGAGTTCCAGCAAAGATTCAAGGCATTCGAAAGTGAGAAGAGTAACTACGATTTGTTCCGCGATCCGTTTTCTGTCGCACCGGAAGACACAGGTCCGACGCTGCAGCTAGAACTCATCGACCTCCAGTGCTCGCCAGAACTAAAGAGTATGCATTGTGAGGCTCAGCTGCTTGTCTTCTACAGAAGCCTTGACAGGAGCAAGTACGGAAACCTTGTGGACCACGCATTCAAGCTTGCATCACTTTTTGGGAGCACGTATGTCTGTGAGCAGACGTTCTCACTGATGACCCTCAACAAGAACCATCTTCGATCTTCTGTGACGGACATGACACTGCGAGATGTGCTGAAGACGGCCACCAGTGCGATGATGCCGGATATTGAAAACCTGTCTGCAGCAAAATCTGTAACGTGTCACACTAGGTGCGGCCCGCGCAGTTTCCTATAAACAATTTTTGGCCCGCGTCATTTTTCAGTTGTGCACCCTTGCTTTAGGCTATAGAAAATGTCTGTCTATATTCTGTTACGGCATTGAGTAGCAGTGCGTCCCCTTTTTAGAGGCGACGCTGAAACAGCTGACGGCGGTGTGTAGAAGCGGTCGCCGTGCTGACGACCCGCTGCGCTTGTTGCAGTGGTTGCAGGTGTGTGTACGCGCGGTGCAGGGCGGTCGTTCCGGTCGCTCCGGTTGCAACGCCCGCAGTCGTAGGTACGCGCTCGTTGCACATGTCTGAACCAGCCTTCCCCCGTCCTCCCAAGGCGAAAGTCAACGTGGCGACATCGTTTGACATCACGTACCAGAGGTAACGCTGCGATGTTAAACGTTGGTTTGATTACGACTTGGCACAACCGCAAATCGAAGAACGCCCGAAAAGGTCTTCGTTTTGTCGTCCTCAGAACCCGAACACGATTGTGAAGCGCTGCTATCGTCCACATCGCACGTCGGAGTGGATTCATAGAAAATCATCCCCAGGTCGGCTGTCCGCTGAAGAATTTCAACCTCTAACGGCGTCAGGTCCTCGAGCGTAGAGAACTCCGCCATGATCGAAGCTCGAATGACAAAGAAGTTCGGCCGATGCGGCTACCTCGGGATCACTGCGCGACGGAACGTGTCCAACGCCATTGGCCCGAGATCCTTTCGGTAAGCTGCGATGACCAATGGGAGTGGTTTCGTTTTCTGAAGGATCCGAGGTGTGGCGGCCTTCAATTACATTTTTATTAAAGAAATAATCACCGTATGACTATACTTTTTTGTTTTTAGGGATACTTAGGGCGTCTAAGTTCAGCTGTCATCATCAAAACACGAACTCAAAAAACCACTTGAGTGCCCCTTTAACCCACAAACGGGCGCCTAAAAGGTGCGCTCTAAAAGAACAGTTAAAAAGTGCGTAGGGTTTATTCAAGCTGTAATAGCATTGAGATGACAGAAACGGAGTTTGTTACTACTGCACAGTTATTTACTATAGTAAGTTACAAGTGAACAAGGTAGTGGCAAATGCCGCTCCAAGGGATTGAGATATCCCTCCGCCACCTCCGCATCCAATAGCGTCCCATCGTTTCCGTGATGTCGCGACCAACAAGGGAGGAGGGTCTTGCCTTCCTGTAAATATTTGTCTTCTCTTTCGGCTTTCAATTAGAGTTCTGGGAGCTACTAGAGGGAGATTAGAGTTTTCCCCTCCGATGGAAACAAATACGACTTTCGAGGGTTAGGTTCCCCCTCCGACGAATACAAAGGCTACTTTCAGAGGCTAAGTTTCCTCTTCGATGAATACAAAGGTCGCTTTCTTATAAGTGGGGGTCGGAGACAAGTTGGCATCTCTCTGCAGCCAATATATATGCATTGAAGCGGAACAAGGGGTGTTTCTAGTGAACTGTTCTATCGATTGCGGAGGGATTTGAAAAGGGGGCATCACGCTTGTGGGAGGAGCTTCTCTTACCTTCTTGTCTTGTAGCCAACTGTAATTCAGTACGTGTTTTTCGTTCCTTAACTGCAGTCTTCGTTCTTGTTTACTGTTTGACTGTTTGGATTGTTTGATTTGGCATGTATTAGCATCCTTTTGGTGTCTTGTCAAACTGATTCACTCTGCGTGCTTCGTAGCATTGACTATAGTCGGTTACAAGGCAAGAAGGTAGGAGAAGCTCCTCCCACAAGCGTGATGTCCCCTTTTCAAATCCATCCGCAGTCGAAAGAATAGCTCACTGGAAACGCCCCGACCCCCACTTTTTAAGAAATCGACCTTTGCATTCATCGGAGAATGAACCGAGCCCCTGAAAGTATCCTTTGTATCCATCGGAGGAGGAACCTAACTCCCGAAAGTCGTATTTGTTTCCATCGGAGGGTGAAAACTCTAATCTCCCTCTCGGGGCTTCCAGAATGCTAATTCAAAGTCGAAGGATGAGGCAAATATTTACAGAAAGGCAAGACCCTCGATCCTCCCGCGTTGGCTGCGATGTCAAGGAGCTATTGGATGTGGAGGTGGCGGAGGGAACTATGGATCCCTTTGAGGGGCATTTTGCGCTACCTTCTGAACTGTAACTTACTATATATGCGTAAATACGTGCCCTATACACGAACTCATCTCTGTAACGATACGGCGCAGTGGTGGCGCGTCGGGCGAACTTCTAGTATGGGGCTGTGGGCGGAAGTCCCAATGTGAGACGTGTATTCCTGTGATGTTTAGAAAGGAACCAGACAAAACCTGGCCTTCTCGTCAAAAACCGCGACTGGGACTGTACGAAAAGAGTCGAGAAAGGTTTGAAGGTCAGTTTTCATGAGCTCGGTTCGTCCGAGAACGTGGATATGTGCCGTGAAAAGAAAAAACCAGACGCAGTCGGACCACGATTTCTTGGGCGGGAAGCACCTTGGATTGATTTCACGGATACTTGTGGCCAACACATTTATTTGTTTTGTTCCAACATGAACGCCGGAAAGCGTCAAGTTGTACGGACCACCTGCCGGACTACGTTCAGTGCGTCTTCAAGTTCAAAGGGCCGCCTGATCGTTCGAACTGTCGTCTGCTCTTTCAAACGTTTCTGTTTGCCGTCTGCTCTTTAGGGCGACACCGGCCAGTAGGCCAAAGGTTACCCCGGTACTTGCGAAAACAAGTAAGTGCAGGCCTCAAAAGACTTCAGATTGAAGGTTGGTAAGCAGGCTCGATGCAACCGTAGATACAAGGAGATGTTGATCATTGTTACCAGTGGCCATCACCGACTTGTTATGCCTGATTCAGTTAGTCCAATTTTGCTTGCGATTTTCAGTATCGACGTTGACCATCTCAGCTACGGTTCACGCTTTTGCAGCCCGAGCAACGTCGTGACTGAAAATTGCGAGCGAAATCTCATCATACGAACCAGGCTTTAGCGTACATTCTGTGGCGTCCACGCGGAATGAATCGCCGCATGTCACATTATTCACGCAAAGTTTTGCGGTGTAACAAGCCTCGGTAATTTCGCTCAGGCCGCTTAAGTAGTCAGACAATGCCAGAAGACGTAGAATCAACAATTCCAACGGGAAAAAGAGCACGCGGACCGACACCGACGCCGACAACATCCCATGCTAATGGTTTGTTTATGGGCGACGGCGACCTTCTTGCCCACACCCCCATCGCACATGCGCGGCGTCGGTGGCGTCCGCTAGGGGCGCTTCGGTCTTTTTGTAAACATGAGTTGGTGTATATTAGCAGTCTACAACGCCAACACGTATTATACATACGTATTTGGGCTATTTTAGCGTAGTGTTCAACGTCATAAATTCTAAAGAAAAACACTCTAACTGACATATATTTTTGTACGCTCTGACGGTATAGCGTTCCAATCGTCCTATCCTGTCGCAACACTAAGCAAAATTTGCTCTTTAAACAGAGCGCGAAGAGAAAACGCATTAGCGTTTTTCCATAGGAATGCATTACCGGAAGTCAAATTTAGACTGTTTGCTGTCTGCCTCAAAATGAAACAGCACACTAGCGCCACCTGAACCTCTAGCGTTTATTGAAATAACTCTATGGTTACACACACGTGCGGGCGGCGTGCGGGCGTACAGCCGTGTGGTGCGGGCATGGATAAATTGGTGCCGGTGCGGCCTCCTAGTTCTTCACCTATCTATGCATCACTGCCGGGGCGAGGCGGCGAGGCGGCGAGGCTTCGTCGTGTGTGTGTTGGTGGCTTGGTTTGCAGGTGTTTTCGTGCGAGCTTATGTGCATCGACGGCGACATGTGTGAGCCCACCACTCCGTTCGTTCTTGAGTAGCGCGCAGGCTCGGGACATCACAAAGGTTGTGAGTAATGGGAAAACATGCGTTAGTCCTAGTAATAACAAACATACTGAGAGCATTCAATCGAGGAAACTGGGTAAAAACGTTCAGAAACAGTTTATTCCATGGCAAATAAAACAGTAGCCGATTCACCCATGCCACTCATCCGAGATCCACGATGAACACGAAGCCCTTCTTGCTGCAGAATTCTTGCAGGAGCCAGATCACGTATCTCTGCCGATCATTCAACGCCTGCGTCTCAGAAACTAACTACACTGACACTGCAACGAAGAGGTCCTCCCGCCTCGGAAGGACGGAAGAAAATGCGGTCTGCATCGTCGGATTGCGTTCCAAGATCTGAGCGGCCAGCCGACGCTACTTATCAATGTATACGCGCTGGCACCAACACTGGTGTTGTTTGTGCCAACGTGCAAAATGACAGCATGTAAATTGAGCACGGCGTCAGACATTTTGGAAAACAAGACCTCGATCCTAATGGCACTAAACACCCACACTTCAACAGCCACCCGGTTTTTCGATAGAAAATACTGGGATAACTATTTCACCATCGGATTTCCGACAACCAAAACTCGAGGCATGTCAGAAGCGCGACCTTCCTAATACACAAAGGGCCAAACTCCTTGACCATGAAAACAAGAAAAAAAAACCGCTTTAGGATGACCAAGCAGGAACAGTAGTCCGGGCAATTCAGGAACGCAAGGAGCAATGACCGCCCCGCACATGGCAAAACAGTGAGAGGCACGAGCGGAAGTTGGGAGTCAAGACGTGAAGTTGATTCCTGCGTCGACGGAGAGAAAACGAGAGGAGAACTGGCTCCGCTTATGCAGGAAGTGACGTAGTGCGTTGATAAAGCCTTATCTCGTCCCGGCTTGGCTACGCCCCACGCGGAGATCTAGACACTCCCATAAATGTTTCCTCTCTCTGGCTCTCGTTACAACTGTGGTTGCCCGGACTTGCACTCTTACCGTACCCTGAACTCTGCTGCACTGCTGCAGAAAATATGTCCTCATAAGAGTCGAGACGGTCCTCCACTTCCTCTGCCGGTCATCTTTCATTGATTGCAGGCCACACATATTAATATTTCTGATGCAAGTGTAAAGCTGCCATTATTTAGGACGGTGGCGCGTTAGTAGGTTCGCTTATGGCGGTCCCTCCATTTGACTGGTGCACTTGGCGACAATCCTTCCGAAGAAGCCCTGTTCTTCACGGATACCACCTAATCTGGAGTCACCGAACACTATTCCACCACCGCCCCGGCTCCTGCCTGTATGATAATATGCTATGATATATTTATCATAGCAGATCATACTCTGTAGGATATGCTATGATATCTTTATTTTAGACAAGGAGAACAGCGGCGTTGCAGAAAGGCAAATCGCCCATACGTCGAAGGCCTGCGGCGCCGCTTTAATGATGATGAAATTGTATTGAACATATGAATCGTGTGTATGATGAGGATGATTATGGGATGATGAAGAGTCTGAAGAGCGTCAGGCTAGCAGCGGTTTTCGCGACTTTAATCTTTGTGGAGACGCCAGAGAAAATATTGATTGGTAGTCTTCTAGACCATATAAAACCGCATGCTAAAAAATATTTAATTTTGTGTTGTCACCGACCTTTTAAAGACTATCGGGCCCGAGCCCGACGCTGAGCGTCTTTGGACGCGTTGGCTGGACACGACTTCCAACCGAATGCTGACGCAGCGCTCGTGTCCGATTTGTGTCTGCACTGGATCCCTCTGTGAGGAGATCAAAACTCTAATGCAGAAGCTTTGACTATCCTAGGTGGAGTTAGACCTATTCCCTACATGGCAGGAAAATCTTGTTCTCCACCAATTCGCTCAGAGCGAGTAGTTAGGGGGCGCCAGAATCGAGCGACAGTGAGCGCCTTCTGTCAGCGACAACACGAAACGATTAATAGTCTCTCCGGGGTAGTGGTGGTATTGTGCACGTTTGACGGGATGCCTCCGATGGTGCCGTTTTGCGGTTTTAAATCCCTTAATGGGATTGACTCTTTTTTTAGAGGTTTTTTTTTTCGTGAGCAAGAATTATGAGAGGGTCGAAGGCTTTTAGAACGCAAACACGTATATGCGACGGACGAAACGTTCGGGACCGATGTTTCGGCGAAGTGTCACTCCCAACAAGATAAATACCTGTACAACCACGATGTTTAAACCCTCAGACTGGTAAGGAAACTTGAAGATATATTTGAAGAAACAGAAAATGGGGAAATATATCTTCAAGTTTTCTTCGCATTCTCAAAATGTATTTCACAATAACCCCAGCCCCGTCAAGGGCCAAGGAGGAGCGGCTGATAAAACCATAAAAATCAGATGCAACAATTCTTTCAAATATCAAAATTCAGAGCAATCTTTAAGAACCGCACACCAAAATTCTTTGTTGGTGGCGTGTCATCAAAACCTATTTTGTCTTCCCACAAATTCTGTTGCAATATCTTGACACGTGTGATGGAGGGTGCAAGAATACAGTCAAAGTCCGAGTCGATGACTGTAAGAGACATCGTTTCGTGTTCACTATGATTTCTAAAAAGTTCAGAATCGAAATAGTTGAAAATCTAAAAACGACTTCAGTGATGTCCCCAGATTATTTTGAGAACTTTGGGACATTACGGTTTCGCGTCTGGCTCTTCTGTTTCTTGTTTGAAAATGTCCTGTAAAATCTTCTACTTACATGTCCATTTCTATAGTTTCATTCCCGCATCGTGCAGTATGCAACGAGTATCGGTATATATCCCTGCAGCTTCCTCGATTGTCGAAGCGCCCGTTAGCAGGTCATCCGCTTCAAACGACTTCGCGAGGAGAGCCGCTGTCTCTTTCTTCTCAGCGCAGGTCTTGCGGTGATGTTGTAAAGTTGAGGTAAATAGGAAAGGACTTCAATTCACTCCGAATGGGACCCTCGTCATTCTCCACTTTTCGGTGGGAGGTAGATTGCCTACACTACGCGGCGTCTCGTGAAACCATAAAAACCGGAGGACATCTCGATCTTGAGTTCAAATGGATATCTGCAGAAAGGCTTTCTCGATGTCAGCTGTCATAGCTACCTTTTATATTCTGAAACGCAGCAATATTCAAGCATTTCGTACATCAAGTTGGGACCAGTCTTGAGATGTGCATTGAGACTATCTTTACCTTGCTGGTGTGAAGAAGCATCGAAACCTATAAGTCCTTTAGTTGTGAGTGAGTGTTCTTGTACATATCACTGCGTGATGTGGCAGGCGAAAAAGGCGGTGAGCTTGTCTCTTGACTCTCGTTCGTGGGCACGACTTCTGCGTGTTCATCCCTTATGTACCTTCGAATACCGTTCTCGGGGGTTAGTAGTAGATCGGAGTCTCTGCGCAGTATATTTCAGTAAACCATCAAGTCTTGCGCACCCAAACTCTCGATGATTGTACAGGTGCCCCTTGTAATGTTTCCACGGAAGGCCCACTTTATATCTTGCGCCATGCCTTCTGTTTTCTTGAAACTCGTCTAATGTAGTTGCGTTTATCTCCTCTGAGCGATAGACTCAAGACGCATACCATAGTGTTGCTCTTTTTAATCAAGAAGCAAGATGCGTCTGTTGGCCCGAGAAATGACCAACGCAGGCGAATGTTGATAGAAAGTAATGCCTGATCCTGCGCTTGGACAACCTCGTTCTTAAGAACTTCCACAGTTGATCAGCTTCGAGTCATAAGCTGATACCTGGTGTTTCAGATTTTCCGGCCAATAGACAGGAGTCTGCAAGTTGTTTTCCCTCTTCTAGAAGTCGTTTCACAAAGTGATGTGTAAAAGGTATTTCTGACATGTCATTGCAGATGTGAGGAACTTCAACTGCTTCAGAGGTGTATTCGCCTTGATGAAACTGGCTTCTAACCTTCAACTCCACCAGCCTTCTTCTCTGTTTACATGGCTAGACTGGCCCTAAACTATTGATATCGATATCAATGTGTCCTACAACTTTGGGATTAAAACGCCTTGAGGCATCATCCTTGATAAATGACCGCTGCCTGCTATAGTCCATTACACCTCGTGTAATGGCCTACGGCATAGTTTATTACACCCCAGCGCGTGGCTATGATTAACGTTGACGGAATAGGATAGGCACCAGGCCAAGTGGCTGATTGTTCTGGCTCCAAGTTGAGTGTACGATCGATGCTCATATTTCTTGAATTCATTTGCCAACTGCCATTGGCCCCGTAAATGTAACGTCATCGCTCCAAACAAACCGTTGCTAGGGGCGTTGTGATGGAAAAATACATGGGACTGGATTTCACTCCAAAGTAATGATCGGTCAAAAATCGAACTCTGAAATAACAACGCCCAAAAATAATAGACAAAGGAAGCCTTGATTTCACACCTACCACGACTGAAGTTTGCCGAGAATAGGATGTTTCTGAAATATTTCCGACGGCAACTTTTTGTCCTAGCGACGCCTCGAACTTCCATTTGCAGGCGACGAACGCATGACGAACGCACAAAAGATGACTCAAGTATGCCGTCTCCAACACCTTGAATCGCTTTTACAATGATAGAATATTGATTTTGTATTTATTTCGAACATGGCAGGCCTAAGAAAACTAATCACGTTTATAACGAACTGCATTTCTCTGCGATACGGGATACTGTCTGACAAAAATCATCACACGCAAGGAGATCTGATAAAAATACAGAGAGAAAAGCATCGTTTTAGGACACGATATCAAATAAACGTCGGGCCCTTTCTCAGATATTTAGTTTACGTGAATTGTAATGAAGGAGCAATATATTTGACTCTATCATGAGCGGTTCGAGACCCCAAACTTTGATTTCAGGCTCGCAATATGGGTGTGTGTTTCGTACCTACGTTGTAATCGTCACAATAAAAAAAGGCTACTGATTTTTTTAGTTTCAAGTAGACCTCTAGAGCGCATGACTTAATAGGAACGCTTTCCCTTGTTTCTAGAAGATTCAAGTTTACGACCCCGAGGGTAAAAAATAAGGATGCCAGAATAAGCTTGTTAACTCAGTCTTGCACTAGCTCACTAACAAACATTGTAGGTCGAATGCTCGAGATGCGGAATGTAGTGCATAAGGAGCCGAGTGCGGCTTTGTCGACTCAGAGCCAGCTGTCATGCCGACGCATCGTCGCTCGCTGCTGGGGCCGTCGACGCTCATCTTTTCTTCTGTTTCAAGGCAGACGTTCACCGAATAAATCTTCGTTTCCTATCTTACACTTGTTGATCCGTTTCCATCTGCGATAATATATATCTGTTCAGACAGTTCGTTTGATTACACATATGTGCACTGAAGCAACTGTGCTGTCAAAAATTCTTGAAACATGTGCTGGCCTGCACTTTGGCTTTGATACATCTCAAGTCGTCGTTGGTGATTCGGCTTGGTGTTTTCACCTTCTCAAATACTGCGGAAGCGAACTCCACGGGAAGACGTTCGCGCGCTCCCGCACCTCGAGCGTCGATCAAAGCAGTGCACGGGCACTCTTTGCTTCCAAAGTCCCACAGAGAGTTGACTCAGAGAATAGACGTTTCGTCGATCGTCACTAACCTCATTCAACGCGGTCGTGTACTGCCTCAGAAAGAACCACTGAACGTGCGACGCCATTACGCCGTCTGCTACCAAGGCAAAACCGGTTGTGAAACTTTATTAGGGTCTCTTGTTATCGCTTAATGGTATTGAGACGATAGAAACAGTCTTTGTGATTAGATGTTGAGAAGCACAATGTTTACCAAATTTATTTACTTTTTTATCAAATCAATTTCTAACCTCACGTCGAGCTCCTATGCATTTGTCCATAACACCGGTCCTAGCAACACTTTGTTTGGAGCGGAGCGCCATGATGTGACGTCATCACTTACGGAATCAATTTACGAATTTTGATAATTTGTATCTCGCGACCAGGCAACACTGACCAAGTTAGTCACACCATGGTGACCATAAACCACGTCATCATGAAGCGCCCCCATGATCGCCTAAGCTCGCCTCGCCGCAGTACAATCAAAACCGCTCGCGCAACCTGGCAACCCCAACGCTATTCTCGCTCTCGCACCCGGCCCTTTGACCTATCGCCCTACAAGTGCCTGCAGGATTGTCCCGGACGACGGCAACCACGGCGACCTCATCTGTGACTCGTCGTCGCTGGAGCTGGTCCCCAGCGGGTCGCAGTGAAAATGAACAGCATCCGACATCTCTTGATAACAATCACTCTTATCGCCGCTGCGACCAGTTTCAAAAGACTCCGACGACGCGAAGCGATGCCATAGACATAGTTGTAACGGACCGCATGGTTGAAACGCGAAAGACAAACCCCAAGAGCACCAGGTTGAAACGCGGAAGGTAAACGCCAAGAGGGCCACGTCTGTGACTGCGTGCAAGGAGACGCCTCGCTGTCGGCTGTCGATGTCACCAGCCCACCAGCCACGGCGGCCTTTTCGAATCGTGCGGATCCGAGGGTCACGCATATAAATCGATATATCCACGAAACTCTAGCGCCATTTTCAAAAAACAAATTTAGCAGGAATATAGGAACGTAGAATGAGTCCCAGCGTATAGTTATCTTATATTTTATTTTTGGCATTCCTAACCACTTTATCCCCCAGGCGTTATCTTCTACAGTTTGTGATTTTAGGTCATCTTTTTTTATTGTACGCGCGTCCCAGGCCGCACGTGTCTTCAGCAGGTCGCCATTTTTAAAAAAAGAGTGCAATAAAAAAAAAGTCCTGTCATCTCTCGTTAGCTCCGCGAATTAAGCTCTTAACGAGTCAGGGTCATCCAAAAGAGCCAAGGGGTGAGGGAGGGTGCTCAGACGCGCTACGCTCGTCCTAAAGAGTTTGGGGAGGCTGTAGGTGAATCGGTGAGGCTTATCAAAAAACGTTAAGGAGTTGATATCAATGGGGACTGTATCAGTGTTTCAAGCCCAGAACATCTACACTGCCATTTCTGACGACGTAGGCTCTGTTCTTGATACCAGACACGACCAGAGAAGAACAGCTGACGAAACCTGCCATGGCTGTGTACCTAACAAAGGCGTAGTTCTTACACCTGCCATTGAACGTCATTGGGTCAGATTGCTTATATTTTGGTGCCATTCATTTGTTCTGAAAAAATTCATAACTTCTATTAGCGATGCTCTATCGGTTAATTTCACATCTCCAATATTTAGCTTAGGAGAAGCAACTGGCACGTGTCTCTTCGGAGACGAAGCAAAGACATTGATGATTTCCTTTAACCAGTGGCACAAACCCGTCGAATGTCCCGCTTCAGAGAGCGGTGTATTGTAGTCGTAACTTGTTACCACAAAGGGTCCCTTGTAGTGGGTGCACTAAACCCGAAGTATGTCCCTCCTCGAAACATGTAGATGTTGACGGAAGCATTTCTGCGTATTACTTAATTAAACGTGTCCACAAAATGACGCGTATTGCATTCCTCGCGCTTTTTGCCCCACTGAACAAAAAAAAAACATCCTACAAACATTTTTATGAAGAAAAATAGACTGTTCTTGTGAGTTTACGGAATCCACCGCTGATTGAACAATTTTCACGGAGTCTGATGCGTACGTGATGGCAGATTTTGAACATCTTGGACTCCTCCACAGTTCTTGTCTCTCTTCTTCAGTAATCTAAACTGAACAAAATGACATCGTCCGCGACTTGTTTCTTGAATCTTTTGTGAACTCCAGGCATATATTAGCTATTGTCCATTTGAATTCCATATTCATTCTCGACATGAAGGGCTATTACCGATCCACTATATTTATAAAACTTAACTTCTATCATCGGTAACGAATTCACCCAACCACTTCTCCACCGTAGCGAACATAAAGTCTTTATCTGTCTTTCGGAAGCTATCGGGTGTTATTGTGCTGTAAAGCTAGAAAGAAAATCCGCCGTTGTCCTTCTCAGCGCAAATGTGAAGTGCGACGCTAAAAACCACCAAGAGGTCCTCTCGCTTGGCTTCTTTCAGAACGTGGCTAGATCGTATTGGTTCATAAAATTAAACTTCCCAGTTTGAGGTTCGTGTCCAGTGTGCTCGACGTAGCTGGCTATAGTATCGAAGGTTGCCATCCGCATCTTGTGAATGTCATCTTTCGAGGATACCCTGGGTACCCTGAATAACCAATTTCTTCTGAAATGCATTAAAAAAACCGGCTGTCATGCAAAAAAAAAAAGAAACTTTTTTTTTTTAATGACAAAGCGATCTTGTTTGGCATGCTGAAGGAAAATCTAATTGGAGGATTATAACGAGAATAAATGTCCAGGCGTGGGCCCCCATGGAGTGAAATTTCTTTCTCTGCTAATTTTGGATTCTATTCGCCGACCTCTAAACCCTTGCTACGTTTAACAGGTGTTCAGACCCGGCTCACTCTTTTACGCACACACGGTTCCACATTTAGGAAACTCTGTATGACAACGTTTTTCTTTTATATTTTGTAATAAGAAATGATGTGTTTTGTATTGGTCGTGGCAAAAACGGAGGGCGTTAGAAAGTGGAATTCTAGGCTGAGACGTAACACTTTAAGATGTTTTTCTTAGCATTTGTGCGCTGTGTGGTCCTCTAAAGGGATATTAAAGAAACAAGAACCCCTAAATTACCATTTCAATTGACCATGTTTCACAATTATTCAGCTATGTTTGCAGGCGTCACTAGTTTCCAATATAAATCTTGATTATTTTGTGAAACCGTTGGGCACCTGGAGCAGAAAAGGTTTCTTCGTGTTTGTGGCACTGATTTCCATTTACCATTTCTTATTCCATTCTGGGCAGGCGTTGCAAAGGCATTAATTGACAAAATCACATTCATGTGATAAAAAATCTACATTTTTCCAGTACCTATTGATAAGACTGATTCAATAAAGCTAAGACGTAAGCTGCCCAACTTTAATATAATCGAATGTCTTGCTGTGCTTGTGCGCTTTTAACAATTAAATTGCATACCTTGTGAAGAATATCGTCCCAAATTCATAATTCCTTTCGTTTAAATTTGATTCACATAAAATGGCAATCTCATCTCGGTGAATCCCTGAGAAAATGATGCCAAGCTTGGAATTCTACATATTTCAAATGAATTAAATTTATAAAAAAGGCTAACTGATCTGGAATTAACATAGCAAGGAACGTCAAGAAGGTGTGACATTTTGTAGCTCAACAAACCACTGAGATAATGTGTGAAATGAGGAATACATGTTGTTAGATTACTCTTTATGGAGAAGCAGTAAGTAAATATATTCTCGCCTTGAAGTAGCAGTTTGCAGTGAGCAAAGGCCAATGTAAAGATGCTTTCAAATTCACTCTGACAGTATGCTTTCACAATACTTATACAAAAGCCACAAATAAATATCTGTACAATTGAATTGAAATGTGAGAATGGGAATATGAAAAATGCCAAGCAGCTCAATCAATGTAAAAATATTTGGCTGGACCGTAGCACACTGCAGCAATTTCTCTGCAAGCCGATCCGCACTTACTGCCACATTTTCACACAAATCCACATTTAGGACGGATAATTGAATAACTAAATCAGTTATCATTTGATGTATTTACTCGAATGACACCGTACCGGGCAATTGCGGCTATCACTTGAGTACAGTAGTGGGTGGGAGTGACGGAAAGTGTAGATTGTTTGACATGTAAATTGCTTAATTGTTCCGATCCCAGCTTCGATATCGGCTTTGAGCAACAGTGGTCGGGACCTCAGTCGGTTCCATGGAGAGCAGCGTCATAGATCAGTTATTTGACTGCCGCGAGGACAAGGCTCTCACAAAATAGGACATAGTTTTTGTGTTTCGTAAAAGCTTGGTGACCACTGTACTAGTTTAACCACTACTGTGCGGGAACACCGGAGCAGGTAAAGTCGGGTAATTATCAAGCACTTTAACGGTGAGACCGCTTTGTTGTAGCCGGACTTCAAGGGCTGATGCTGGCAAGTGCCTTAATTCTTAGGATTGTCTCGTGAAAGGGCTACCATGTTACTCAATGTCACAGCTCTGACAAAAAAACTTATCGTCGCTATCCTCGGTGCACTCAGACGCCAACTGGACGGCTGCCCTCTAAAGCAATCAGGGTCGCTGTGCATCCGGCCGGACTTGTATACTACAGTCGCGTCAAATTCTTGAAGTCGAAGACTCCACCGCGGGAGCCGTCCTGACGGGTCCTTCAGATTCGCGAGCCAGCAAAGCGAGTGGTGGTCTATGACCACCCATAACGGGCACTCGTACAGGGACGGGCGAACGTTGGTTATCGCCTAGTATACGGAAAAGCATTCCTTTTCGGTCGTTGAGTAATTTCTATCCGATTTGAAGATCGTCCGCCTGGCGTAGGCAATTACTTGTTCTGTGCCCTCCTGCAGTGGGACGAGCATCGCGCCTGGTTCTTTATTACTCGCTTCGGTGTGACATTTCGGTCTCCGCAAATTGGTCGATGTGGCCTAGAATTAGAGGCGTCTGGAGTGTTCGTTTCAGCTCAATGAAGGACCGCTCCTGTTTTTCTGTCAACTCTAACTTTACCACGTCATTCGCGAGGTGTGTTAGTGGCGCAGACAGCTTGGAAAAATCTTACACAAACACCCTATAATAGGCACAGAGTTTGAGAAATCTTCTTACGGCTTTCTTGTCCGACGGCGGTGAAAATGTGGCTACAGCGCTTGCCTTCTCGGGTCAGCAAGAATACCTTTGCTTCTTACGACGTGGCCCAGGAACTTCAGTTCCCCGCAAGCAAATTGACATTTCGTCACTTTGATGGTGAGTCCACCGGTCTGAATGGCTTGGAGCGCGGATCGAAGTCGTCTTAACTGCACTTCGAAGTTGCTGGCGTAACACCAGTACGTCGTCGAGGTAGACGAGGCAAGCTCTGCCATTTCAGACCGGTCAGCATGGTGTCCATGACATGCATGAAAATCGCCCACGCTGTTCACAGCCCGAAGGGGATCACCTTAAACTCGGACAGCACGCCTGGCGTGATGAAAGCAGTTCTCTCTCGGTCACGCTAGCCGACTTCGATCTGCCATTAGCCACTCTTAAGGTCCATCGACAAAATATATCGGGTTCGGCGCATACGGTCCAAAGCATCGTCGATGCGCGGGAGCGCATAGACGACTTTCTTCTTCACAGCGTTTGGTCAACAAAAGTTCACGCAGAATCTTAGCGTTCTGTCCTTTTTGTCTATTTGAAGGTTCTATGATGTCGTCATCGAGCCTCTCCTGGACTTGTTCTTGAATCACCTCCCTTTCCTCTAAGGTGACTCGGTACGCCAACTGGCGGATAGAGATCGCGTCGACGTCAGTAACAAAGCGGGGCCTTGCCACCGTCATTTGTCGTACCCTTGACGACGTGGTGAAACACTCACGAAACTCGCTGAGAAGTTCAACTACCTGTCGTCGTTTTGTTCTGGGTTCACTGTTCTGTGTTTCGGTGCGCCTTCCATTTCCAATAATGCGACGAAGCTCGATTGGTCATCAAAATATATATTTGAATGTCCAGCTCCGTTGAGGCTAAGTGTCAGTATTTGTTTTTCTATATCGATTTCGTTTTTTTTTTCCTTGTTGGCGTTCACGCGACTCCGTCACATGCCGCTGCCTCAAAAAGACGTACGATCCGACTTAGACGATACGCAATAAAGCAGGCGTTATGAAGACACTTCAAGTACGCACAAAAGACAATAGTCCCACGCGATAATTGCAAGTCCTGTACACGCGTAAAATACCACTCAAGTACATAAAAGACAAACGTCCCAGGAATAATTGCAAGTCCTGTGAACGTATAAAACATAGTTCTACTGAACGGCTTTACGAAAGTGAAAATTCCGCAACAGGCTCTAGGTATGGTTTCAGTTTTTTCTACATGCACGACGTCCCTCCCTGAACCGTCACCGAACTGTATTTCGTAGTCCACCGGCAAAAGGTAGGCCACAACACGATAAGGCTCGAGTGTACATTGTCGAACAAAAGATTAGGGCGCAAACTAGCTGGTGGTGGTTAAATATTTTACTAAACACCCTGAGACTGGGACGAGAAGGGACTGACAGCTCTGTTTGAGATTGTGTTTGTCCGTCCCTACGCGTCTTAGTCTCGGGGTTTTTAGTAAAATATTGGTAAATTGTCCTTTTTTCGCCCCACTGGCGGTGTCCTCAACAGCATTAACTTGTCTCGTTCTCAGCTTATGTCAGTTCGGTGTTCGTCAAACAGATTTTGTTTTTCTGAGCCAACTTTTTGCGTCGTACACCCAATCTATGTGCTTCGTTCAAGCTCTCGCGCACGAGCACAATGTATTCGAAGCTTGCTTGCAGTTCTTGTAGCTTTTTTTTGTTATAAACAATTTCTAAGGGGAAAACAAGGTCACGTTCATACAGAAGAAAAAAGGTGAAGTACGAACTGTATCCCGCCGTGTAAAAAGATAAACAATCATTGGCTGCAGAATGAACAGGCCTAACCTTGCGTCTGCCTCCGGCTTTTCTGCCGTTCTTTTTCTCGTTCTTCCTCTCACGATCACAGATGTCAGCGCTTACTTTTTACCGCGCTCCACAGTCCCGGCTTTGTATCCCTGATGTACGCGAGGTAGAAGCGTTCGAGCCGTCACAATCCCACGTAAACAACCGACGCACCCGAACACATCCAACTCGACGACCCGACCGTGGCCTAACCGGCCCGCCGACCTCGCCAACCTCGCCGTGCATGCGCACTGCGGATTTAGAAGGAAATGACGTAGGGCGCTCTGTCAACTTCCGGAAAGATCTGTGAAATCCCGCAGAGCAAGTTCGGCGGAGTTTGAGGCGCTCCGTGGAGCGGGCGTTGCCAGAGATATACGAGGAGAAGATGCACCAGCTGGAGCCAGATCTGCGAGCGGAATATGCGCGCTCCAAAGCGCTCGAGATCTGCGAGCGGAATTCACCATTAGACAAACTTGTACCTTCGTGAAACCTGGAAGGGCCCAGTGATGTCGAGTCCAACTGTACAGAATGGCGCATCGACTTCAATTGGCTGCAGCAGTCTGTAAGGCCACGTCGTAGTCACCTTCATCCGTTGAACAAAGGTCACAGCTTTTCACAAACCGTTGGAAATCCAGATACAGTCGAGGCCAGAAATATATACTGTGAATTATTTCGTACGTGCGTTAAACTCACATGTGTGCTCCGAATCGACTTCCTTGAAATTCGTGAAGTGCTTCCGCTTGCTTTGCCGCCGGCAAGCGTAAAACAATTCGTTCATGTGTTGGTACTGAATCGCTTTTGTCCAGTAGATAATGGAAAAGACAAAATTGCTTTTTGCTCTCTCATGCTGTCTTTTTTTTTGTACCAGCCTTTTTTGTAGTATTTTTATGACTTTTGCACAAAACGGGTCTTCTTTCTGCTCAGCGCTTAAATCGGACTTCAAACACATCGCATGTGTGGGTCCACCCAGTCTCCCCCGAGCAGTTGGTACTTGAAGGTTCCCGTGAGCCTAAGCGGCTTGGAATACGGGATAGACAGTCGGAGACAGTGTGAATACGCCAAACCTGTACACAACTTCAAAGTCGAGTTCCTGCAGCAGGAGAGACCACATGAGCAGGTGTTGGTTTCCCTTATTGTAACAAAGAACCCAGCAGAGCGCATGGTGATCTTGCAACAACATGAAAGCATTTGGCCCATTAGGAAGGGACGTAGTGGTTCCAGGGACCACTTAACTGCAAGGGCCTCAAGTTCAGTGGATGTGTGGTTCTTTTCAGCTCTGTGAAAATAACGGCTGAGGTATACAACAGGCCTGTAATTCCCAGTCTCCTCTTCCTGGAGGAGGCTGGCGCAGAGGCCTGTTCAAGAAGCATCAGTATGGACCTGGAGGTCGAATTTAAGGTCTTCAGAGAAGACAGAAGGTCCACATAAAGCAAACTTTAGTTCATGGAAGGCGTGTTTTGTGCAGCACCTCATGTGAATGCTTCATCTTTCTTCAGGAGCCTCCTCAAAGAGGCTGCGATGGCGCTATGATACGAAATGAACTTTCGGAAATAGGACGTCAGCCCCATAATCGATTGAATTTTAGTCGCAGTTCTAGGAAGGGGGAACCGCGTTACGGCATCAGCTTTCAACGGATGGGGTGCAACATCTTTTCGATATACAATATGTCCAAGCTAAGTCACTCTGGTGCAAAGAAATGGCACTTCTGTGGTTTGAACCTGAGATTTGCTTACTCAAAACGTGCGAAAATATCCCCAGTTGTCGAAGATGCTTTGAAACGTTGTTCTTTAAACAATGCGGTCGTCGATGCAGACCAGTCAGTTGCAATACTTTAGATAACTGATAATAGCATCTACAGTTCGCTGACAAGTTTCCAGTGCTTCTGCCAACTTGCAGCGATATGTCATCCATCCCCACTGCGTAACAAACGCCGTCTGAGCAGTGTCACCAGATTCAATCTCTATGGCGTAGAATCACGAAAGGAGGTCGAACTTTGAGAAATACCTGATCCTAAATAATGCCACCTCAGCATCATCAATTCTCGGAAGTGGGTAGATCACGTTTTCAGTTGCAGCATTTATTTTCCTATAGTCCTCAGACACTATTGTCAACTTGTCCCATTTTAACTAGATCCAGTGGTGATGCCCTGGAGCTTCTGGATTGCTGGATAGTTTCTTGCATCCATAATGTATTTTATCATTGACTTGACTAAATCTCTTTGAGGCGGTGAAATTCGCCTAGTGTACAGTGCAATTGGTTTTGCATCACCAGTGAAAATGGAATGCTTCCTAACCTACAAGACCGCAAGGTGTGCAGTGTCGGTTGAAGAACTAGAACGATATTTCATACAACTGATGTGTTACTGCCTCCAGCTCTTCGGGGCTCAGTGATGCTCCCACGTTAAAGCTCAAATCTTCATTTGTTGTCTGCTGTGTTTTGTTGGGAACTATCGGCACATCTTCACGGTTCTCAAGACCCAAAAATCTCGAACACTGCACGACTGAATCCATTTCGATAGCAGACACGTCAATCGCCTGCAACAACTACTTTCTCTGCAGATACTAAAGATGCTCTCGCAGGTGTTTACGGATGGCCTAAAAGAATGTGTAGACAAAAGTTTGAAAGTCTTTGTTCCTGCGTCGATGACTGTCGGTTGCAGTTCCGACAGGTACCGTTCAATAGCTGACTGAGAATCTGTTACGTAGAAAATATCACGACTTCTCTCGCTGGCTGGGGCTTCAAGCTGACTGTGATTACCTTCCGGAAAAGAGGCGGTACTACTTGTGGTGGTGGTCGCATCAAACCTTGAGTGGTTTTTCAGCTTGGGTTGAAAACCTGTTTGAGTCCCAGTCTATAAATGCTTTTGATGAGCGTAAAACGTCATCTTCAAGCATGACTAGGTACTTCCTTTAAATGTGGGACTACCAGAAACCTCTGTCGGAATGACCTTCCGTCCGCCGTAATTTTGATACTCACGTCTCCATTATTTTCGAGTGGCAGCCCATTTGCTCCCACAAGTTTCAGGGAAGACTTCTGAGGTGCCATCTGAAGTCTCCAACAAACAGCTTCGTTCTTAAGACTTCTGGTAGAACCAGAATCCAGGACCGTACTGAGTTCAACGGATCCCATAATGACTGGGGCCCATTTGAGGTTCGCAAAAGAATCACAGCTAACGAGTGCACTACTGGTTTCGCCCCGCAGGCCCCGAAGACATTAGTACGGAATTTTCTAGGTCAGTAAGTACGTTAGGTTTCACCCAAAATGCACGCCACGATTCAAGAAATTCTTTCGGGAGAGGCGGGGGCACCACGTAAACTAGTGACCTTCCTGTTAGCACTTTAGGCAAAGTTTGAGTACCTTTTCACGGGATTCTTGAGCCTTGATTTGGGCTGCGTCGTTCTTGAGACGGAATTGTCCTTGGTTGGTCAGGCTTGGCCGTGGTTTGTGATTCGCACTGCCCGCTGCAGCGTATTCCTAACATTTTCCTTGGGCTGCTGTTGCGAATAATTATTTGATGAAAGTGCACAGCTATTCTGCCCCTTCTTCGTGTAAGTTCGAAACGTTTGATTGACTTTTCTTCGGCTTCTTGGCCTCTCTGTTTTCGTGATCAAACTTCATAAAGATGTCAAGCAAGTTATCAAGCGATGTAAAGCTTCTATCGAAGTACATCCACGTTGTCCCTGTCGTTCAGCGATTCAAGAATCAATTCGCACTTCTCGGCTTCGCTTCTTTTGAATACACAATCTTCTGTCAGTTGCCGCTTCTGAGTAGAGTACTCAATGCACATTTCTGTGGAAGTACGTCTTCGAGCGAACATTGCTCGTCCATTTTCCACGTGGCTTTCTAAATTGTAGTACCGCCGAAACGCGGACGTCACGTCATTCCAACTGCTCATCTTCTTGGCGTTTAGCTCAAAGCACATCCAAGTAAAATATTTAGAACGTAGATTTGATTCGAGCAGCGGCAGTGCGATATCTTCTGGTAACCCGTAAATATTCTGCCAA
This sequence comes from Ixodes ricinus, assembly GCA_037355805.1. Classification (NCBI taxonomy): domain Eukaryota; kingdom Metazoa; phylum Arthropoda; class Arachnida; order Ixodida; family Ixodidae; genus Ixodes; species Ixodes ricinus. The sequence continues at coordinate 46,743 of JAZHYW010052719.1, forward strand.
CATTCGAGCTCATGGTACCAACAAATTGTGCCAGTGGAGAGGAGGGCAGCTGCACCTCTGGCTAGCGGTAGATGGCTGAACTCGATGGTTGATGGTATCTCCCACGCCTCTTCCCTGTGTTAACTATTTTCCCCTAATACTGGTTAACGAAAGAATCGACGACGGCCAACTGTATTTGATGGTGACTCTTAATGGCGTTGAAACGTCAGCGTCGTATTTTTTTCTTTATATTCAGAACTTGATAGCAACCTTCATCGTCGTCTTCGTTTGTGAAGTTGATCATTCAACTGGTGCCACCACGCCAGGTTGGGGAGCTAGCTCTAATCGATATAGTGCTTCTAATCGCTCTCCGTACCACTTGGCCATTCGGTTGACGTATTCCACAAGATCTGGTATGCTTATCACGGCTTTGATGAATTGTCCAAATTCTTCTCATTTTCGACAACGCTCTCGGACATCAAAAATCATATATTAGGACGACATCGCCAACCTTCAGACTCGTTTGCACTTCTGGGTGCAGCGTGGTGTACCGAGCGCAGCTGAAGCTGATATTCTTTCTTCCATCTGCTCCAAAATTGACAGTCGAGGATAGTTGGTGGTGATTCCGTCGTTTGTGCAGCTCTCTGACTGTCTCGTCGATTGTCTTCACCTCAAATGAAGACGGTAATGTCGTCAATCTTCTTCCTGATTAGAAAATGAGCCGGCGTTAAAACTTTCGGTTCTTCCTCTCCTGCGTACAGGTATGCCGGTGAACGTGAGTTGGTAACTGCCTCGATTTCTTAAAGCACGGTGGATAGTTCTTCAAACATGAGTGAGCTTCGGCCGAGAATCTTTCTGAGACGGGATTTTACGAGTTCTGACCATCCTCTCCCCAAACGTGCCCCACCACGCTGCATGTTTCGCGTTGAATTTCCAGGATATGTGGTTGTGTGAAATGTAATTGATTACGTCTAGGTGTTTCAATACATTCGAGATGTCCGCGAGATCTCGCGCTACTGCTTTGAACGTTAGAGCATTATCTGAATATACGAATCTCGGTAGTCCTCGCCGAGAAACAAATTGTCGGAAGGCCATTATGGATTCCTGGGTGGACATGCTGACACCAACTCGAAATGGATGGCGCGAGTGGCAGCGCATGTAAAAAATCAAATGTACGCTTTGCCTGTTCTTTGGTGTTTAGTGTACAATGGCCCGGCAAAAGTCTAGTCCAGTAACCTCGAAGGGTGCAGGTTGTTCGATACGGTCTTTCGGCAAAAGAGCTGAGGGTGCAGACGCTGGCTTTCAATCGAAATCTTCTGCATGTTGCGAATTTATGTAGTACCTTCTTAACTCAGTTGTAGGCTGCGTATTATCCAAAATCGACCTCTAAGTAGAACCAATGTATTGTCAACTCCAGCGTGAAGTACTCGATTATGCATATTGAACGCGACTTAACGCAGTAAATCTATGATCGTTAGGCAAAATAATAAGATATTTACCATCCTCAGTTGAGTTAAGCACTTGAAACAGATTTCCGACTCTTAATATCCCAGCTTTATCAAGTAACGATCGTAGATCCTCGATCTTGGATCCTCTGTTGACTGTTTGATTTTCTTGGCTTGCTTGTATTTCAGGTAGAAACTGTTCTTGTTGTACTATTCTTATAAAATATATTTCTGCTAGAAGAATGTCTTTCACTAATAACGGAATGTTGGCTGCTTCGAGCTGGATTTTTTTACAGCTGTTGGCGAAGCGGAACATCAATACTGTGATCAGTAAGAGTGTCCAAAGACTAGTGTAGTGGGTCAAGTCCAGGACAGGTTCTTCTATCGACGCAATGGTTCGTACCATAAGTGTAGCAATACTATCTTCTACGCCAGCGCTTTGGTTAACATCATATTTTGGTTTATGACCGGGCCATTCTGAATGACAGTTTCTGAGCCAGAAAGTGCCATCCCACCATAGTTTACTTGTTTGAAGATTTCTAGCTGAAATGCCTCGAGTGAGTAGGTCGGCTGGATTTTCTTTCCAAGGCGAAAGTTCCACCGTGCACGTGAGTGTTCTTTTGAATTTCCATTACTCTGTTTGCGACAAATGTGTTCCAACGACTGTCTGACCCATGGATCTACTTCAATGTAATCGTAAAGTCCGTCCACAAATAATAAATATACTCCTTGTCTTGGTATGTTTTCTTGACATACTGAATTAATCGGCTACCGATAAGAGCTCCTATCAGTTCTAAACGAGGGAGTGTTAGTCGTTTGATTCTGTGCTACTATGATTTTTGCCAGCAGTAAGTATATCTCCACATTTTTATTAGTGTCCAATCTGCGCAGATAAAAAGCTGCCCTGTGAGCGTGTGGACACGCATCTGTGAATACATGAACCTCGTAATTAGACTTCGCGCTACTCACAGAGTTGAATATAAAGCCTGGAAACGTTATCGTACTTACCTCTCGCACCTCATGGCACCAGATGTGCAAATAACCTCATATCTTTCTTGGTAGTGCCTTACCCCAACATATTTTTCTGCCCACAAAATCTGGAACTATATCTTGGCACGCGCCATGAGGGGTGCAAAATACAGTAAAAAATCCGGGTCGATGCCTGCAGGAGATATCGTTTCGTGTTTACTTTGATTTCGTTCATCAAGTTGGGACCAGTATCGAGATGTGCATTGAGACTATCTTCACGTCAGTGATGTGAAGAAGCATCGAAAACTATAAGTACTTTGGTTGTGAGTTTTCATGTACATATTACAGGGTGGTATGTCAGTTAATAAAGGTGGTAAGCTGTTTCTTGACTCTTCGTACCTTCGAATACTGTTGACATAGGTTTGTAGCAGATCGGGGTCTCTACACAGTCTCCTTAGGAAACCGATAAGACTTGTGCACGCTAAATCACGATTATTGTCCAGGTGCCCTTTGTCATGTTTCCGCGGAAGGCCCCTTCATATCCTGCGCCGTATCTCCTAATGTTTTTTTTTAATTTTTTTAACTCGTCTAACATAGTTTCATTTATCTCCTCAGAGTGATAGATGCCAATGTGCTCCAGGTCCCAGAAAGCCTAGATTGGACCTATTTCCTAGAAGACTTCGTTACTGAAGGCGCATACCAAGGTGCTCCTTTTAATCAAGAAGCAGGATGCGTCTGTTGATCCTTGAAACGTCCAACCCAGGCGAGTGTTGATAGCAAGTAAAGCCTGATCTTGGACTTGGATAACCTCGTTCTTAAGAACTTTCCACAGTTGATCAGCTCCAAGTAGTAAGTTGATACCCTGTGTTTCAGGTTTTCCGGCAAATAGACAGAAGTCCTCAAGTTGTTTTCCCCCTCTAGAAGTCGTTTAACAAAGTGATGTGCAAAAGGTATTTCTAACATGTCATTGCAGATGTGAGGAACTTCAGCCGCTTTAAAGTTGCATTCGCCTTGTTGAATCTGACTTCTAACTTTCAACTCGACCAGCCTTCTTTATAATGCAATTAAATGCAAAGGTGCAAGCGAGCTGGACAAGAAGGAAGAAAATAATCTCTGGAGAAGGGGAACAAGAGGGACAAAGGACAAACACAAATCTCCAAACAAAGCTAGGTGACTGGTGCGCGACCGAAACCCGGACCGATACCCGGACCAGGACGGATTTTTTGGTCGCGCACCAGTCACCAAGCTGTGTTTGGAGATTTGTGTTTGTCCTTTGTCCCTCTTGTTCCCCTTCTCCAGGGATTATTTCCGCCAGCCTTCTTCACAGTTTACATGGCTAGACTGCGCCAAAACTACTTCTATCAATATCAATGTGTCCTTGAACTTTAAGATTACAACGTCTGGAGACATCATCCTTGATAAATGGCCGCTGGCTGCCAGAGTCTTTTACACCTCGTACGCAAACAAAGGATTTATCTCCAGCAATCAACGATCTGAATGTTTGTGGAGAATCTGTGATTTTTCGACCTTGTGCTGATTCCTTGATCCTGTACGCAGAGCATTTGTTTCCGACTGGTCGCCTCCGTTATTTCTTTGCTGCCTGGCCGGGTTGCACATCTCGGTAACATGCCTTTTATAATCTTCTTGCGCAGTCTCTTGCACAATGACCCTTCAGAGTACATTGGAAACATCGTGAGTCAGTCTACAGTCTTTCCTTCGTTTATGTATACAGTAATATCCGTCGGACATTCCTCAGTTCTGTGTTTTCGAGAGTTACATAAGAAACAGTCTGGAGCTGCAACGTTGCTCTGTACTGCTGATGCAGATGGTACACTTTGTTGTCGTGGATAGTTTCTTGTTAAGTGACTTGCTGTGGTTAATGCATTATGGTTCCAGCCAATTCTTTCCCGACTTTCCACTTCGACGGAAAGGAAACTTAGGATCCGTTTTAGTTTCTCCTCTGCTATGACCTGTTTTGTTATTAAGACAGAATCGCTTCTGCGATGATATTCCAGGACTAGGTCATGCGGCAGTGTCTTGATCATTATTTCACACATCATTGAGGCGTATGACGCAGGATTGACATCTAGGCTCCTTAATCCTCGGATATGCGTGTATAACATTAGTTAACTCTATATAAACAGCTAATCATCGATGCTGAGCTTTCTCAGCTAATTATGAACACAAAACAAACAAAAAACCTTACGCTTTCTTTTAGGCTTTACATTATAGATGCTGAGATTTCTCAGCTAATTACAAACACAACTCCCAAAAAAAATGAAAACCTTAAGCTTTTGTTTCTTCTCCACAGTATATAAATATTACACTGTGTTGAACAGGTGTTCGTACCTTGCTGACTCTTTTAAGCCGAAATGGTGCAACATTTAGCTGACTCCTTTTGACGTCATTAATCGTGTCGGTGTGCCACTGAATCCAGGCTTTGTTGAGTATGCAAGTAATTCTCGATTCTCCAGAAACATAAAACGTCTTTATTTTCTTGTGAAAACGAGATCAAAAATGTAAATTCTAGACTTACAAACAATACGTTAGGTTGTGGTTGTTTCTTTCGCATTTGTGCTCTGTGTGGGCTTTTAAACAGACATTGAAGTAACAAGGATGAGTGAATTTAGTATAATTGCAGTAGAACTGGTTCCACAATCTTTCTTTTCTTTTTTACAGTCGCACTGTTAAGCGTCTGCGAAAACCATACGAATATTCTACTGAGAAAGCGTTGGGCACCAAAAGAATGGAAAACTATACTGGCTGGTCATGACATTTAGTTCAATTTACTATTTTCTCTTTAAATGTGGGCTGGTTTGCCTGGTAGTAAAAGCGGGTTTCCATGATGCCGAATGCACCAAAGACTACATGTTTTGAGTACCTATCAAATAGACGGATTGAATACAGCCTATGACATCCGATGCCGAACTTTCAAGTGGACGAACGTCTTACAGTTTCAGCGTGGTTAGAACAATTGTACTGCATACATTGTGAAAAAGAGGTATTGAAACGCATACTGTGCCTCCTTCAAATTCAATTAACAGAAAACGGCCTTCGTATCTAGATTAACCGGAGACGTTTGCCAAGTGTAGTCTTACGCTTGAGTCAAATCGCCATATCTTATGAAGGAGAGCAAAACATTTAGAAAACTTAGGCAATCAGGAAAAGTCATCAATTAATGATATTTGGTAAGTAGAGAAATTATGTAGATGCTCTGCGAAATAATAACTTATTTTTTATAGTCCTCTAGAGAGAATCAATATGTAAATGTATTTTTGCAGTGCAGTAGCTATATGCATTGAGGAAAAGCCTATGTAAATATATATAATTTTTTCTGTAATTTGACAATATGTATATACAACTGTGTACAAGAGCTGTCAATAGTTCTATCTATTCAAACTAAAATATGAAGGTGCGATTATATATAAGTCCGATAAAGGCAGGCCGTTCACTTAGTGTCAAAACTGTGACTGTATCTCGGACACCGGAACAATTTGTGAAGACAACCAATCAACTGAATTTTTTGAGGGTGCGCTGTTCCTTCTCAACCAATCAACACTCGTCGCCACACTTTCGTACAAATATGCACATGTGAGTGTCGTAACCTCAAGTGATTGAAAGACTGCATCTGAAGCCACCATGATGTTTTTTACTGAATGACCCAAAAACTGGCAATTTTGACGGTCACTTAAGCAACTTACCCGAAACACGTAGCTCGTCCGACATCCATTGTTGCTGCATCGTCCCCATTCCAGACACGGTCAAAGCTTTGAGCAGTCGGGTTCGCCTGCTCAGGATGTACAATAGAGCAATACGTCATAGACCAGTTTTTCGGCTGCCGCCAGGACAGTGCTTGCAGAAGTGAAACATAGTTTAAGTGTTTCGTATGATCTTTATGACCACTGTACTACCTTAATCACAGCTAGTGAGAACACTGGAGTGCGTGTCATCTTAAAACTTCAGAGCACTCTGGCAGCTCGTATAACTCCGGCAGCTGAAAAAATTCGAACTTGGAAGGTAGATACTGGCGAGTACCCAAATTACGGAATCACATGAAGTCATTATCTTCAGCTTTTTATTTCCGAGTTATATTATGAAGTGGAAGAAATGAGTAATGTTTTGTTTTTACAAACCCCTTTATTTCCACCGTTGATGGTTTTCGCAAGTGTCTTGGGTTTCACCTAGGCGCACGGGAATTTCCATTTCATTTTTCTGGACGGGTCTCACAGAATTATTTGTTCGTATTAGACTGGTCCATTGAGGACGTGTTTGTCTACCAGCTTCACTGTTTTATTTTCCGGTGCGCCTTCCATCTCCAGTAGAAAGAGCCTGTTTACTTCGGGGTAAGGAAGCATGAAGGCACCCGGAAGGTAGAGTGTCACTTGCGGTCCCCTCTTAGGCCAGTAGCGGCCCAGGTTGATTCCGTTGATGAAGGCGACGCCATGTTTCCACCCCGTCGGGTCCAGGAAGGTGTCTGGTATAATACCCTCTCCTGGCGGCAGCGTGAATCTGCCATGGAAGAAGCCTGGGACCTCTGGGCTGCTCCTGTTTTCAAGCAACTGCATGACCAGGCTGACGTCTCTGTTTTCAACCACCGGCACCACTTCCATGGTCCAACCCTCTACCGTGTGGCCGTTCAGTGTCACTCGGCCCGTGATTCCCTAGAAAAGAAAGGATGTCAGCCACCGGCCAGATAAGTAAAAAGGTTTATCAAATTGAATTCATTGCAATTATTGTGTAACGTTTTTTTTTTCTGCTTGGAGGAGCAACGGATGCCTGCCTACGTTACGACAGTTTGAGAAGTGTGTTTTCAATTATTTTGCCGATATTGAGAACTTAGTTCCGCTACAATTTGTCGAAAGTCATAAAGTATTGGAAGCGCACAACTTTGATTTGTAGATAAGGTTTCAGCACAAAAAAGCGTATAAGTTGTGTAAACCATTTTGTTTTGGCAACTAGGGAAAAGTAACGTACAATACTTTGTTTCAGATTAAGTTCAGACGCAGCCGACGCGACGAGCTAAAGGAATGAGTTCGCGATCAGTTCACGTACATAAACATGGCGAACACAATGATGGTCACTTTGTAGGTGGCATCTCTTAGGCAAACTAAGGAATGACACCTACAAAGAAAAAACAACTTTCGGTTTAGACAAGGTGGTTGAATATTGAAGGTGGCTTTACTTTGTTTTGCGATGAAGCTAAGGGTTGTGCGCGCTACCTTGGTTGAATAAAATTATTAGCTGAGTTCGAGATACTGTCCGTCCCTGCTACTTTTTCTTGAACTGTATAAAATATCTGTCTTCCGGCTTTAATCTCGCGTCAAAATCACTGTGGTAAGTTGTATTTGTAAGCTATTTAGAAACGAGCACTCTTGTGCATTTTCTCTTGTATACTCCCGTGTCTGACTTGTGTGCACTTTTTATATAAAACAGCAGCTTCACAACTGAGAAATTTCGTGTAATATGAATTAGACGTTCGTGTCTAGATAACGTCTTTGAGTTATCGCGAACTTGGTTTACACTGCATATGAAAATTGGTTGGCGCATAGGTTTACTATGCTGCACAAATGTATGTAGAACTACGTCTTGGTGGAACAAGAAATCTTAGGGACTAACCCTTCCCCGATTCGTGCTTCAGTGTTCCATGAACTGCCCGCCCCGCGCCACAGAGAACACGAGCTCGACCGCTCGGCCGCTGTTCAGGGCGATGAGCAAAGATTGTGAAATCACGCCTGCCTGGAGTGGCGTCTATCACCGTTTAAATCAGACACGAGCACATCGCGTTGAAGGGAGAAAACGAGCAAGCCAGCAAAGTGGAAATTGCTACAGAAACCACTATTGTTGACCATGTTGAATAAACCTGAGACTGGGCCAGAAGTGAACGTATAACTTGAAGGAACAGAAAAACAACAAGACGACGCCTCAAACTCAGCTACCAGGTTTATTTAGTTTGCCTCCTTATATAGCCCACAATCAGCCGCCACCAACACAAGGGCCAACCTCTAAACGGTTTAAACGCCAAGCCCTCCAGTCAGCCACCATCGACACAAGGGACAACCTCTAAACAGTCCAAACGCCAAATCGGAGGGTTTGGCGTTGGAACTGGTTAGAGGTTGCCCCTTGTGTTGGTGGTGGCTGATTTTGGGCTTGTAAGGAGGCGGACCAAATAAAGCTAGTAGTTGAGTTTGAGACGTCGTCCTGTCCTTTTTTGTTCCTTCGACTTATATATTCATTTCTGCCCTAGTCTCAGGTTCATTCAACATGGTTAACATTCACCAGCTCGCCTGCACCCTTACTATAATAATCTCAATTGTTAGTCGTCTATAAATTGCGAAAGCATTCGCTAGGACAACCTCAAGAGGGATGTTTAAAACGACGTCGAGGACGAAGTACTAGAGGACGATATCAGAGACGATGTCTAGGACGACTTCTAGGGCGATCTGAAATATGACTACACACACGACGTCGAAAACGACATCTAGAACGACCTCTAGTGCGATCTTCAGGACGACCTCGAGGACGACCATAAGGATAATGTCCTAAACGAGGACGTCAAAGAAGACGCCTGGGATAACCTCTAAGATGACCTCAAGAACGACCTCTAGGACTCTAGGATGACACCAGCGCCGTCCGGTCCTTCGAAGAGGGTACACATTTCAAGGAGTTTGAGAATGTGATTTGAATTGGTGTACTGCGCATACCTAACTGCGCGGTTCTCGGCAGCAGGCACGGCACGCCGTCAGTAGCACGGCTATGCAAATCGGTCGGCGCTCCGGTGTTGTCTGCGTGACGTCACTTCATTGACCACGTTTTCGTGACATCGATCGCTCAACTTTGCACCCCTTTACAAGAACGGAGAAGGACGTAAATCTACGTAAAAAAACCAGACATTAAAAAAACAATAAAAGGTATAGCGAAAGTACTTGCCTTTCGGTCCTTCCCTATTCTGAAATATTGCCTGCCAAGATTTTCCACAAATATAGTAAGAGTTTCGCCCTCCTTAATATCAATGCTTTTTGTGTAAAATTTTGAGTCGAGAACATCTACACTGCCATTTCTAACGACGTAGGCTCTGTCCTTGATGCCAGACACAACCAGAGTTGGATTGTTGACGGAGCCCGCCTTGGCTGTATACATGACGAAGCCGTAGTCCTGTTCCATGTCTTTGAACGTCATTGGGCCAGACTGCTCATACTTTTTTATCCAGGCATTTGCTCTGAAATGCTCTATGACTTCTATGAGCGATACTCCTTCAGTTAAATTTACAACTCCAATATTAAGCTTTGGAGAAGCGACTGGCACGTCTCCCGGTGGCAACGGAGAGAACGTCTTTGATGATGTCCCTTAACGTTGTGGTACCAGTACCTCGGATCTCCCGCCTCGGACAGCGGTGCACTGTAGTCGTAGCTTGTGACCAGTGGAGCGTCTTCTGCTGAGCCTGCACTAAACCCGAAGTTTGTCCCTCCGTGAAACATGTAGATGTTGACTGAAGCATTCGTGCGTATTAGTTCCTTAAACGTGTCCATAAATTTAGACGAAGTACTCTTCTCGACCGCTTCACCCCACCGTAAAAACCATCCTACATATAATTCCATTAAGAAAAGCGGACAACCTTGCGTGTTTATAGAATTCATCGCTGATCGAACAGTGGCCACCGAGTTGGATGGGTACATGTTGGCAGCTTTTGGAACACCATGGATTCCTCCACACTTATGGTCTTTCTCTCTCCAAAAATCGGCGGTAAACAAGATGGCATCGCCCTCGACGTGTTTCTTGAATATATTGTAAACTCCGAGCATGTAAGCGTTATCGCACATTTGAATCCCGTACTCGTTCTCGACTTGAAGGGCTATTACCGAACCACCATTTTTGTAGAACGTTTCTTTTATCCTGGGCAACAGTTCACCCAACCACTTCTCAGTAGCGTCCATAAAAGACTTGTCGGTCGTTCGGAACTTATTGGGCGGGATTGTATTGTAGAGCCAAGAAGGAAATCCACCGTTGTCTCTCTCATCGCAGATGTAGGGGCCTACACGGAGGATCACCAGGAGGTCCTCTCGCTGGGCTTCTTTGCAGAACTCGACCAGATCGTAGTTGTCCACAAAGTTTAACTTCCCAGGCTGAGGTTCATGTCCACTCCACTCGACGTAGCTGGCTATGGTATTGAGACCTGCCATCCGCATCTTGTGCAGGCGATCCTTCCAGTATGCCCTCGGAACCCTAAAGTAATCTATTTCTCCGGAAATGTAACGAAAAAACCGGTTGTCTTTTAGAAAACATTTGTTTTCTTTGTCAATCACAAACGATCTTTCTTGGCATCTTGAATAAAAAACAAATTGAAGGACTAGGACTAGATTCAATGTCCAGGAGTGGGCCCCCATGCATTACCACTTCTTTCTCAGCTAACTTTGGATACTATCTGCCTGCTTTAAAACCCTTGCTCTCCATTTTTATGATCAACCGCGTATAAACATTATGCTAAGAGGAACAGGTGTTCGGTTCCTGGCTGACTCTTTTACGCACAATTGTGCCTTGTAGATGTATCTATGTTTGACAACCCTATTAAACATGCCGAGGTGCCGCTGTGTGCAATAAAGGCTAAATATACGTGTAAATGTAGAATTTGAACTACGTTGCGTGTGCCTGTTTGTTTTGAAAAATATCAAAAACGTCAGAACTGTCAATCTTAGCCTGAGACGTTTACCTAAAGAGATTTTTCCTTTAGCAGTTCTGCGTTTTGTGGTCTTCTAAAGGGCTATTGAGGTGAGGCGAACGACTACGTGTTAATTTGAGTGGTTGAAGTTTTAGAATTCCGCCTTAATGCAGCCAGACTTTTTTGAAGTTTCTCCTATTCATCTGAATCACAGTGGAGCTAGCCTACAATGGCGCAGAATCTACACTTGTGAAACAGATATTCGCCGTGTGCATGACCGACAAGCAACGCTTCTCCGCATATCTAGAATATTCCTGTATATTCTTATTCCGAGTGTAAAAGATAAGGAGACCTGAATGGCAGTGCCTAGTTAGTCTCGCCCTAACTTACTCCCAAACTTTCTAAGTCTAATGTTTGTAAAGACCGAGTGTTGTAGATAAAGATCCGAGCGCTGCATTGTCGACTCATTCACTCTTGCACTAGCCAGTTGTCATGCCGACGCATCGTCGTTCGCTGCTGCCGCCGTCAATGCTCGCTGTTGCTTTATTGATGTTTGTTCTTCCTTTTGTTTCTGGCACAAGTTCGCCGATTAAACCTTAATTTTCAGCTTTACAATTGTCGAGCCTCTTCTATCTGCGACAATATAAACAATGGGCAGTAAATATTTTGCTTGCTGACTGTGACCCTCAGGTCAATCTTCTAATTTCCGATGTAATCAGTATCATTGAATTCATTAGACTTCTTCACTATTGATTTAACGGAAGAAGCCGACCTTAAATATTCACGAATGTCTTGATGCTTGTTCATACAATGTATCCTTTCAAGGCGCAATGGTTTAGCGAAACCAATATTCCGGGAAATCGTCCCATTCGCACGTCAGAAATAACGCGCAAAATCTGTGAACTCGAGCGAGAAGTTTGCCAAACCTTGTCATCTGCACCGAAAATATCAAGTGTTTCGCATCAAACTAATGTGCAGTACGCAGGTAAAGTTCCAGTCTGCTTTAATAAACGCACTTGATAAACTTCGTTGAATTTGGGTCAATCAGTTTGCTAGGCTTTCCAAACTGGGGAAAGAAAGCCCACGTCAAAGAACAGACGGATTATCTCGACTTACCTCGTACCTTTCTGAATTACTGAGAAATCAGTTACCCCCAGTCATCACATTTATATGCAGTGCTTGCACTCGTGGGGGTTGTTGTGGAATCTGCACCGCGCCACTAAAACGCACTGCGCTAAACCTTAGAAAATTAATAGTAGCGCTAAAGACGAGGGCAAGGAGAAGACATAGACAAGGACAGGCGCTGACTCACAACTGATATTTAGTGAAGAATAAAAGGAAGACAAAGCAGAAGTGCAACGACATATACGAAATGAAAAAGAAGACTAACCAAAACGAAAGAAAGCAACAAATATTTTTTACTTCAAAATTAAAAAATAAGAAAAAAGCGACATAAAAAAAAGATCTTAGTACGCTAAACCTTCTTGAATATATTGTAAACTCCATGCGTGTAAGCGCTTTCGCTCCTTTGGATCCCGTACTGGTTCTCGACTTGAAGAGCTATTACCGAAAAACAACCATGGCGGCAAATGAAAACCGAGTTGTCGTTTGCCGCCATGCTTGTGTTTTCCTTTCGGATTTGATTGCGATACCGGATCTGCCGAAATCAGGCTCCTCCAAAAGCTCGCTCCGGCTCGAAGGTCGGACGGCATAACTATGTCGAGCTGCCAATGGCGGCGACCGCGTTTCTCCTTCGTGGGATTCACGAGCCTCGGTGACAGTTTCAGCAAAATCGCCCTGAAAGGGCGACGGAGCGTGCGTATCCCTTTTCGGATGCCAGCGTCTTTTCCCACCTCGTTTAGACGGCACATCTCTTTCTGGAAAGAGTTTCTCGACACCAAATTCGCCAAAAATATGGCAAGTGTGAAAAGATGTTACTGTATTAGCGTTCTGGAAGCAATTGAAGTGTATTCATATGCAAAACATGTCTTGTAACAATTTACGCAATTATTTCAACTTCGATTAATATAAAACGGTGTTTGTTTATAAAAGAAACGCCGAAACAATGGCCGAAATTAAAATTTTGTGCGATTCATATGGTAATTTTATTGAGCACATACAAATATTTCGGAATTAACAAACTAAGAAAAGTACGGAAGTGTGACATTTGCAACCTAAATAAACTACTAAATTATGCACTGAATAAAAAATAAAGTTGTTCAAATACCTGCTTTAGTGAGAGGCATTGTTTAAGGATACAATGCAGCCCAAAGAACACAAATGATGGCGACAAACGCCTGCCAGAGACACCAGGCCTGACGAGTGACCGTGCCACATGATGAGATACTCGAGGAGAGGAGAGACACGGGCAGTCAGAGTGAGATTTTGTAGCGTGAGCTACACTGGCCGAGCTTGAGCAGTTTCGCGTGGCTCCAAAGAGCCATGCTGCGCAAACGCGAGGAGCAGTGACGTCACATGGCGCACAGCTGGCGCGCCGGAGCCACCGCCGCGCGCGCCTCGCCGGTCTGCGCATTCCAGAGGAGTGACGTCATAGCCGTGACAGACGCACTGGCGTCGCCGCGTGACCAGCTGTGGGCCTCCGTTGCGCAGTAGCCAAGTCTGACGCTGCACCGGAGCCGCTTGATAGCGCAGCTCTTTTTGTGCGCATAAGCTCACGCTACGTATATCCTGGCATAGCCGAGCTAAGCCACCGCAATTTTTTCAACGTTCTTCAAGGAACGTTCATTAAACCAGTTTTCGGCAAGCTGGATTATTAAAAGGGAATTTTTACCACCGGATTACAACCTTTCTTTTTCGTTGTCAGTCTTCGATCGCCGGACGAGGTGTTTGTTTGAAAATGAATACTGGCTGAGGCTACATTCCCAAGCGCCGACGTAGTCAAGCCGTGAGGAGATAAGGCTCCATCCATGCAAAAGATCACGTGACATAATATAAGGACACAATTAGTATTTATGTACATATTATGCGTCCTTATAAGTAAATATAGGATATAAAAATAGAGTATATTTTATTGTTGTTTTACAGTCAATATGACACGTGACCTTACAAACGTTTTAAACAATTTACCAATTTTTCATTACTTTCTAATACTAATAGCAAATATCATGCAGCATACAAATAGTATGAATACATATATTTATAGTTATGTAGTCGAGGAGTCACACACATATAATAACAATGAACGCTAAATGCTCAGCTGGCGCTAGTCTCTACGGGACTTCCGGTCGCAAATTGAAGCAAACAGCAAACAGTCTACTTTTCCAGTCTTCCTGTGTATTCCTAAGGGAAAACGTACGTCATATTTTCTCTTCGCCAGGGGAATAATAGAATACAGCGTAGTTTCTTTACCCGTAACGGGTACTATGTAGCTTTATTCACATTATAAAAGTGTAATTTATTTAGTTATGGTGTTTTTTTTATTACTGAGCGATGTTTAAATTAGCAAAAATTGAGGCCCAGGCCTATGTTCTACGGCGTGATATGTCAGTACAAGCTATCAATTCAAACAGAAAACTTGAGATACGTTTACAATTCTCTGCAACGCCGAATTGGAGCACAGCTTTTGAGGAGGAGGAGGGGAGGGTATGGAGGGTTGGGTATGCGCCTCCTCCTTCCCCGCTAAATTTAGCGAGAATATTGGCAATGTTAGATGCGTGAGACGTCACGTGGGACGTGTAACGTAACGTGTTGCGTCACGTGACGTATGACGTCCTACACGTCATACATCACGTGATGTAACGCGTGACGTTATACGTCATGTGTTTCACAAATTGACGTCACACGTGGCGTCACGAGGGTAACGTTTTGACGTTATCGTCGTGACCCTCACGGGGGTTACCCTCGTGAGAGTTACCCTCGTCAGGGCAACCACCGTGAGGGTTACCCCTAGGAGGCTTACCCTCGTGAGGGTAACTCTCGTGAGAGTTACTCTCATAAGATTTACCCTCACGGGGGTTACCCCCTGGGGTTAACCATTCCTAGGAGTATCCCATGCCCTATACACGAACTGTATAGGGCACGAACTGTATAGGGCCCGTAGATGATACGTGCCCTATAAACGAACTCATCTCTGTTACGATACGGTGCGGTGGTGGTGCGTCGGGCGCACTTCTAGTCTGGGGCTGGGGGCGGAAGTCCCAATGTGAGACGTGTATTCCTGCGTTGTTTAGAAAGGAACCAGAAAAAAAGCCTGGCCTTCTCGTCAAAAGCCGCGACTGGGACTGTACCAAAAGAGTCGAGAAATGTTTGAAGGTCAGTTTTCGTGCGTTCGGTTCGTCTGAGAACGTGGATATGTGCCGTGAAAACAGAAAACCAGACGCCGTCGGACAACGATTTCTTGGGCGGGAAGCACTTTGAGTTGAATTCACGGATGCTTGTGGTCAACACATTTATTTGTTTTGATCCAACATGAACGCCGGAAAACCGTCAAGTTGTACGGACCACCTGCCGGACTACGTTCAGCGCGTCTTCAAGTTCAAAGGGCCGCCTGGTCGTTCGAACTATCGTCTGCTCTTTCAAACGTTCCTGTTTGCCGTCTGCTCTTTTAGACGACACCGGCCCGTAGGCAAAATGTTGGCCTGATACTTGCGATAAGAAGTGCAGGCCTCAAAAGACTCAAGTTTGAAGGTTGGTAAGCAGGCTCGATGTAAACAGTAGATACAAGGAGATGCTGATCATTGTTACCAGTGGCCATCACCGACTTGCTATGCCTGATTTACTTAGTCCAACTCTGCCTGCGATTTTCAGTATCGACGTCGACCATCTCAGCTACGGTTCACGCTTTTGCAGCCTGAGCAACGTCGCGACTGAAAATTGCGAGCAAAATCTCATCATGCGAATCAGGCTTTAGCGTACATTCTGTGACGTCCACGCGGAATGAATAGCCACATGTCACATTATTCATGCGAAGTTTTGCGGTATAACGAGCCTCGGTAACTTTGCTGAGGCCGCTTAAGTGGTCAGACAATGCCAGGAAGACGTAGAATCAACAATCCAACGCGAAAAAAGAGCACGCGGACCGACACTGACGCCGACAACATCCCATTCCAATGGTTTGTTTATGGGCGACGGCGAGCTTCTTGACCACACCCCCATCTCGCATGCATGGCGTCGGTGGCGTCCGCTGGGGGCGCTCCGGTCTTTTTGTAAACATGGGTTGGTGTATAATACCAGTCTACAACGTCAACACGTATCATACATGCGTATTTGGGCTAGTTTAGCGTAGTGTTTAACGTCATAAATTCTAAAGAAATACACTCTAACTGACATATATTTTTGTACATCTGATGGTAAAACGTTCCAATCGTTCTATTCTGTCGCAACACTAAGCAAAATTTGCTCTTATAATCGAGCGCGAAGAGAAAACGGATTCAAGTTTTTCCATAGGAAAAGCATTACCGGAAGTAAAATTTAGACTGTTAACTGTCTGCTTCAAAATGAAACAGCATACTAGCGCCACCTGAACCTCTAGCGTTTATTGAAATAACCCTATGGTCACACACACGTGCGGGCGGCGTGCGGGCGTACAGCCATGTAGTGCGGGTATGTATAAATTGGTGCCAGTGCGGCCTCCTGGGCCGTCGCCTACCTGTGCATCGCTGCCCAGGCAAGCGCGGTGAGGCTTCGTCGTGTGTGTGTTGGTGGCTTGGTTTGAGGCGTTTTAGTGTGAGCTTATGTGCATTGAAGGGGACAAGTGTGAGCCCACCACTCCGTTCGTTCTTGAGTTGCGCGCAGGCTCGGGACATCACAAAGATTGTAATGGGAAAACATGTATTAGTCCTAGTAATAATAACAAACATACTGAGAGCATTCAATCGAGGAAACTGGGTACAAGATTTCAGAAACAGTTTATTCCATGGCAAATAAAACAGTAGCCGATTCACCCATGCCACTCGTCCACGAGATCCACGATGAACGCGAAGCCCTTCTTGCGGCAAAATTCTTGCAGGAGCCAGTTCACGTCTCTGTGCCGATCATTCAACGCCTGGATCTCGGAATCTGACTACGCTGACACTCCAACATGAGATTCTCCCGCCTCGGAAGGACGGACGAAAATGCGGTCTGCACCGTCGGATTGCGTTCCAAGATCTCAGCAGCGGCCAGCCGACGGTACTTATCAATGTACGCGCTGGCACCAACACTGGTATGTGTTTGTGCCAACGTGCAAAATGACAGCATCGAAATCGAGCACGGCGTCAGACACCTTGTAAAACAAGACCTCGATCCTAATGCCACTAAACGCCTACACTTCGACAGCCACCCGGTTATTCGATAGAAAATACTGGGACAAGTATTTCACCATCGAATCCCCGACAACCAAAAACTCGAGCCATGTCAGAAGCGCGACCTTCCTAATACACAAAAAGCCAAACTCGATGACCATAAAAAAAAACGTTTCAGAGAAAGTAAAATTTGCTTTAGGAAGACCAGGCAGGCGCAGCAGTCCGGGCAAGGCAGGAACGCAAGGAGCAATGACCGCCGAGCACATGACAAAACAATGGGAGGCACGACCGGAAGTTGGGACGTCAAGACGGAAAGTTGATTCCTGCGTCGACGGAGAGAAGACGAGAGGAGAACTGGCTCCATTCATGCAGCAAGTGACGTAGTGCGTGGATAATGCCTTATCTTCTCCCAAGCTTGGCTACGTCCCCACGCGGGGATCTAGACACTCCCATAAATGTTTCTCTCTCTGTCTGTCGTTACAACTGCGGTTGCCCGGACTTGCACTCTTACCGTCCCCTGAACTCTGCCGCACTGCTGCCGGAAATATGTCCTCATAAGAGTCGAGACGGTCCTCCACTTCCTCTGCCGGTCATCTTTCGTTGATTGCAGGCCACACATATTAATATTTCTGTTGCAAGTGTGAAGCTACCATTATTTGAGGACGGAAGCGCGTTAGTGGGTTTCGCTTGTGGCGGTCCCTGCTTTCCAATGAACGACATCCCTATTGAAAATTCCATCATGATACGTAATTTGGGACACTGACTGCCAGTCAGCAGCCCTGGTGGAACGTGCCCTGATGGTCCATCAGATGACGTCCGACTGCCACTGCCAAGAGAATTTCATCAACAAGGGCAGCATTTATATGAAAGCTCCCATTCCGAGGTGGCAATCTTGGATGGCTATGAAACGTTTCACAAGCCGAGGTGGCAATCTTGCATGGCTATGAAACGGTTCACAAGTCCTTAAACTGAATGTAATTCATGACATCAAAAATCAGAGAAAAATGTGTACCCGTCCTTATTATTATTATTATTATTTTTACTTTTGAAGTTTCCGTTTTCTTAGGCAAATGGGACAAATCGTTTAAAAAACGGGCCCACATGCACCCTAAGCATGTTTCAGAGAAACGCCCTCGATGTCTGAACCTTTCGGGACGACCGTATACACTTTAATTCAGAAAACGTATGCGACTCCGTTGAAGCTAGAGAGCAAGCGTGCATGCTACGACAGACAGCCCTGGCTTCCACGGACGAACGCGAGCAGCAGACATATCTGAACTACGCTCGCGGATGCTTTTTGTCTGCGCTCTTCATGGAACAATAATAATGAGCTGCCACACCCTTCTTTTGTTCGCGGGTCTCCGGTCCAAGTAGACCTGGTACACCTTGTCGTCTTCAACTACACCGCTAAAGTTCCTTACATAGTCGGAACTCACGACAGACTGGGTCTTGTCGAGGAGAAATTCTACTAAAACGTAAGACATTGTAGAGCTCGGGCAGGATCGACAGGTTTGAGCAAGCGGGCGAACAAAACGAGTCGAGAGCGATCGTTCATGGAAGCTCGGCGAAGCCTCTAACGCGCGAAGCGAAGCGAAAGTAGAAAGTGGCGTGTTCGGCGTTTCGGCGGGCTTCTGATTAGGGTTGTCGGGTGCCCTCCTTGTCATATCTCTAACATCAGCGGTTTAATGGGCTCACTCCCCGAAATCGTTTTCTCGTGCATAGATTATGTTTCGTATCTATAGATTTGACGTAATAATGGTATCCGACCGAAATTTACGTCCTTTGACCGTACATCTGTCTGCACGTCAAAGCTTTTTGACGTACAGTAAGAGACAATCGATGTACAATCAGAATCGCCACCAAGAAATCTTGACGGCATTTCGCGGCGGCCGACCGCCACCAGGAAACCATCAGAAAGCCGACAAGTGGAGTCTGACTGGAGTTTGACTGTCGGTCAGAGTAACTTGTTGGCCAATCAGACATGCTTGACGTACAGTCAGAAACATTCCACTAGAAAACACTGACTGCCAAACAGGGTTACATTGATGGATTTTTCATTCGGGATCTGAATGTTTACAGGAGGATCTGTGGCTCTTCGACCTTGTGCAGGTTTCTTGATCCTGTATGCATAGCATGTTTTTCTGACTGGTCACCCCTTTATTCCTTCGCTCCCTGGCCGGGTCGCACATGATGGTAGCATGCCTTTTATTGCAGGAGTCACAATACAATCTTCGTCTCCAGTCTCTTGCACGATGACGCGTCATAGTACGTTGGAAACATCGTGAGTCAGTCGACAGTCTTCCCTTCTTTTGTGTTATTGTAATATCCGTCAGACATTACTCTGTTCTGTGTTTTCGAGAGTTACAGAAGGAACAGTCTGGAGCTACATTGTTGCACTTTAGTGCTGATGCAGATGGTATAATTTGTTGTCGTGGATATTTTCTCGTTAAGTGGCTCCTTCTAGTCGATGTATTATGGTGCATGCCAATTCTTTCCCGACTTTCGACTTCGACAGAAAGAAAACTTAAAATCCGTTTTAGTTTTTCTTCTGATATGACCTGTTTCGTTATTTCGACAGAATTTATTCTGTCGTGATATTTCAGGAACCGGTCCTGCGGCAGTGTCTTGATAATTATTTCACACATCATTGAAGCGTATGAAGCAGGACTGACACCTAGCTTTTATGCATAGATATCTCCGGATATCTGTGCATAAAATATTTAACTATACACAGCTAATTATAGGTGAAGAGCTTTCTCAGCTAATTATGGACACAAAACCAAAGAACCTTACGCTTTCTTTTGGGCTCCACATTATGGATACTGAGATTTCTCAGCTAATTATGAACACAAAACCAAAAAGAAACCTCGCGCTTTCGTTTAGGCTCCACAGTATCTAAATATTATTATGTGTTGAACAAGTTTTTGATAACTTTGCTGACTCTTTTAAGCAGAAATGATGAAACGTTTAGCGGACTCCTTTTAACGTCATTAAACGTGTCGAGGTGCAGCTGAATTCAGGCTTTGTGGAATATGCAAGTAATTTTGTATTCTTCAAGAAAATAAAACGTGTTTATTTCTGGTGAGAACAAAATCAGAAATGCACATTCTATGCTTACACGCAATAAAGTTAAGCTCTGGTTGGTTCTTTCGCATTTGTGCGCTGTGTGGGCTTTTATTGAAGAGGTATCGAAGTAACAAGAATTAGTAAATTTAGTGTAATCACTGCTGAACTGGTTTCACAATCTTTCTTTTTTTTCTTTTTTACTATCGCAGCTCTTAAGCGTGTGCAATATCCATCCGAATATTCTACTGAGAAAGCGTTGGGCACCAAAAGCAGGAATAGCTATTTTGATTGATAAGAACAGTGAATTCAATTTCCTGTTTCTATTTTAATGTGGGCTGGCACCTGGTAGTAGAAACAAGTTTGCATGATGCAGGATGCACCAAAGTCTACCTGTTCTGTGTACCTATTGAATATACGGATTGAATACAGCTTAGGCATAAGATGCCGAACTTCCATGTAGACGAGCGTCTTACTGTATGAGCGTGCTTAGAACAATTGTACTGCATACATTGTGAAAAAATGTATTGAATTACATAATGTGTTTGTTTCAACATCTATTAACAAAAAACGGCATTCATATCTAGATAAACCAAGGAACTTTGCCAAGGGTGGAATTACGCGTGATTCAAATCACCCTATCTTATAAAGCAGAGCAAAAATATCGAAAAATTAGCAGAGCAAGAGAAGTCATCAAAAAATTACAATTCGTACCTAGAGAAATTATTAAGATGCTGTGCGAAATATTTACTTTTTTGTTGTATAGTCCTCTAGAGAGAAGCAATATGTAAATATATTCTAGCAGTGCAGTAGCTATATGCATTCAGCATGAGCCTTTGCAAATATATATATTTTTGGTGTAATTTTACAATATGCATATACAACTGTGTACAAGAGCTGTCAGTAGTTTTATCTATTGAAAATAAAATACGAAGGT
Organism: Ixodes ricinus; assembly: GCA_037355805.1. Classification (NCBI taxonomy): domain Eukaryota; kingdom Metazoa; phylum Arthropoda; class Arachnida; order Ixodida; family Ixodidae; genus Ixodes; species Ixodes ricinus. The sequence continues at coordinate 68,031 of JAZHYW010052719.1, forward strand.
GTGGTTATACATAAGTCCGAGAAAGACAGGTTCTCATTTAATGTCAAAACTGTGACTGTATCTCGGACACCGCAGCAATTTGTGCAGACAACCAATCAGCACTCGTCGCCACACGTTCATACAAATGTGCACATTGTGACTGTAGTAACATCAAGTGATTGAGAGACTGCATCTGAAGCCACATGATGTTTTCTTACTGAATTACCCAATAACTGGTAATTTCGACCGTCGCCTGAGCAAATCACCCAAAACAGATTGCTCGTCCGACATCCATTCTTGCTGCATCGTCCCCATTCCAGACACGATCAAAGCTTTGAGCAGTCGGGTTCGCCTGCTCAGGATGAACAATGCTGCAACACGTCATGGACCAGTTTTTCGGCTGCCGCCAGGACAGTGCTTCGGACAAATGAAACATAGTTTATGTGTTTCGCATGATCTTAATGACCACTCAACTACCTGAATCACAGTTAAGAGAACACTGGAGTGCGTGTTATCTTGAAACTTCAGAGCTCACTGGCAGCTGCAAAACTTTCCGCAGCTGAAAAAATTCGAACCTGGAAGGTGGATACTGGCAGACTTGGGTATATTACTTTTCAAAAGTAATTCGTTACAGTTGCAGTTACTTTCAGAAAAAAGTAGCGAACTTACCGTTACAGTTACCGCAAGAAAATAGTAACTCGTTACAGTTACAGTTACTTTTAAAAGCTAACGACGTTACTTTTCAGTTACTTTTCTATAACACAAAAAAAAATTAGGAAAAACTAGGAAACGCTCCTCACCAAGTTTTATTGCATAAAATTAAAAAGTGCACTTTTTACTTCATATTGTAACTTAGCAGCAGTTGCTGCTCGAAATTAGTGTCTGGAAGTTTCCCTCGTTTGATGGCGAACGCGTCCCTGCCCTTGCTGAACAGGCGCTCAACTGGCGCGCTGGTAGGAATTGCACGGGGGCAAACGCGGACCCAATACAAATGCCCTATCCTTGGTAGCGCTAGCACATTGCTGGCTCGTCGACGGTGGCGCTGGGTTCATAGAGTCGTTGGACATATTTCAGTTCGTACCGGGCAAGCCAGAAACAAACCCCGCGCAAACAGCAGTAAATTTTGCCTCGAGTGTTGGCACCACGCCGGAGTAGTGGCGCAAATCAAAATACGAAACATGTGCATTGCGTAATAATGGCGCTGATCAAAATAAAAAAACAAAAAAACATGCGCAGTGTTTTCCGCGTGTTTTGTTCATTCACGGTTGATTCACCCGATTAAAAAGCGTTTGCGCAGAAAAAAGATAAACTGCAACATAGATAGTGCTTCAAGATACTAAGATGTAAGTGTCCAGTCACAAAGTACAAGCGCGTGTGTGAAGATAACTAGATTTTTTTTCATCAAATCTTCACGTGGCTATATTCAGGTCGTGGCTCGCGAGAAAGAACGTATTCACAAGTTTGTGCAAGGCCAAACTTGACACTCAAAATGTCGGAAAAGACAATTTGGAAAATGCAAGGACTAGCTAGATTGTACTTGTTCAATGATATTTACTCATAAGAAAACTGGAAAGCAAACGACAAAAGTAACGTTGTTACTTTCATCGTTACCTGAGAAAAAGTAATAGAACTACAGATACAAGTTACATTTTTAAAAAGTAACTCGTTACAGTTACAAGTTACCAAAAAAGTAACGAAATTACAGTAACGCGTTACTAGTAACGCGTTACTACCCAAGACTGGATACTGGCGAGTACCCTAATTTCGAAATCACTTCAAGTACTTATCTTTAGTTTTTTTTATTTGCGAGTTATGTTATGAAGTGAAAGAAATGAGTAATGTTTTCTTTTTACGGACCCGTTTATTACCACCGTTGATGGTTTGTGCAAGTTGATTGGGTTGCTAGGGCACGGGAATTTTCATTCATTTCTCTAGACAGTTCACCAAGGAAATATTAGTTCGCATTAGACTGGACCATTGAGGACGTGCTTGTCTACCAGCTTCACTGTTTTATTTTCTGGTGCACCTTCCATCTCGAGTAGAAAGAGCCTGTTTACTTCGGGGTAAGGAAGCATGAAGGCACCCGGAAGGTAGAGTGTCACTTGCGGTCCGAGCAGGGGCCAGTAGCGGCCCAGGTTGATTCCGTTGATGAAGGCGACGCCATGTTTCCAACCCGTCGGGTCCAGGAAGGTGTCTCCTATAGTGCCCTCTCCTGGAGGGAGCGTGAATCTGCCGTGGAAGAAGCCTGGGACCTCTGGGCTGCTCCGGTTTTCAAGGAACTGCATGATTATGCTGATGTCCCTGTTTTCAACCACCGGCACCGCTTCCATGGTCCAACCCTCCACCGTGTAGCCGTTCAGTGTCACTCGGCCCGTGATTCCCTAGAAAAAGTATGTCAGCCACCAGCTATATAAACAAAAAGGTTGATCAAATTGAATGCATTTCAATTATTGTGTAACTTTCGTTTCTTGCGTGGAGCAGCGACGGATGCTAGCCAACGTCACGTCAGTTTGAGCAGTGTGTTTGCTAATATTGTGTCGGTATGGGGAACCTAGTTCAGCTAAAATTTGTCTAAAGTTATAAAGCATTGGAAGCGGACAACTTTACAATGTAGATAAGGTTTCAGCACAGCAAAGCGTATCAATAATGTAACACGTTTCGTACTGGGAATTAGGGAAGAGTAACGGCCAACACTTTGTTTCAGATTAAGTTCCGACGCGACGCTACAAGCTAATGGGACAAATCAAGCACCGTCAAAAGCGCAAGTCATGAGGCCTTTTTGGTTTATGATGAGTTCAACGATAAGAGAGCATGTACGTAAACATGACGAACACAATGAGGGTCGCTTTGTAGGTGGAATCCTTTAGACAAACTAAGGGATGCCACCGACAAATCAAAACCAACTTTCGATTTTGACAAGGTGGTTGTATTTTGCAAGTGGCATCACTTAGTTGATGTGGGTAAGGGTTGTGCGCGCGTCCTTCAGAAAGAGGAAGTCCGGTGTTTTTGTGGCGGTGGTACTTTTGGCTCTATTACACTTCATCCCAAGTCACTTCATCCCAGGAGAGCTCATCCCAGACACATCATACCAAAGTCATTTCATCACAGGATGTCTCACCTCAAGACAGTTTATCCCATGGAGAATTCATACCAGGACGTTTTATGCCTGAACAGTCCATACGGTTCAGCCAATTCAGGGGCCACTCACTTCGTCCCAGGTCATTTCATCCCAGGACTGTTCATCCCGGACTCTTTGTCCCAGAAACGTTTTATACCGAGACGTCTCATTCGAAGACGCTTCATACAAAGGGCAATTCATACCTAGATATTTTACACACACAAAGTCTTCTGCCTAGAAGAAGAAGTTATAAAATCGGTTTTTAACGCGCTGGAGCCGAGCATATGCACTTCGTATTTCTTATACTGTCACCCGTGCCACGTAAGACCGTCCTGCACTTGCCATTGAGCTTCTGTCAGTCAAACAGTCCAACCGGCCCAACTCACTGATTGTCATCAAGTTTGTTTATAGAACATGGCTACCTTTGTGGCTTCACGTTGAGGCTCGCGCGAAGCTCTGTTTCGAAGGTGACATGTATACTAAGCACAGAACTGACGAGGAGAAGACGGCATGGAGATGCGAAACATTACAGGAGGGTTGCCGCGGGGACGAGCTGTTAGTGCAGGTGAGACGACCACTGTGACACAAGACCACTCTTGCAATCTACCGAGTTTAGAAAAATGCCGCTGCGGCGCATTTACAAGATGAGGTCAAAACTGCAGCCAAGCGTTCCCACGACACCCCTCGGAACGTCGTGGCCGCCTGCCTACAAGGGGCAAGACCCGCGACTATCGCGAAGCTCCCCAAGCTGTCATCACTGGAAAGGAAAGTGAAAAGAGTTCGACGCGAAGCCCATAGCGCAGTTCAAGTTCCCCACCGAATCGAAGACATAATTGCACCAGAACACCTGCGTAAGACAAAACAGCATCACCTGAACTATTTCTCCCAGGAGACACAGGCTGTGTTGACTCGAAAAAAAAATTCTCGCCTGTAACAAGGACCTGTGCCGCTTAAACACCCACAAAACCTAGTTGTGCGACGGCACATTCAAAGTAGCACCAGAGATGTTTTACCAGTTCTGGGTTGTTCATGGCATCAACAAAGGTAGGGTGCTTCCCTTTGTTTACTGCCTCTTGGCAAAGAAGCGCGAAGCGACGTATAAAAGAGCAACGCGCATGCTACTTGAGGCAATTGACGATGCCACTTCAAGCCCACGACAGGTGCACACAGTAGTGATGGACTTCGAAAAGTCTGAAGAAAATGCTTTTTGGGTAATTTATTCGTGACTTCGAGGTGCGTGGATAGTAGGGAGTTTTAGAATAACGTACGCAACTTTAGCGCACGCTAGCGCTAAATTGAGCGCTTGTATTAGCGCGCGCGACGCTTGAGAGTTTTAGAATAGCGTTTCTCCGTCGCGACGCAAAAGCCCAAGCATCTGCCTCGCGCTTGCAACGCCACCAAGATACCACAACAATTTTTATTTCACACACGCAATGCTGTAACGTTAGAAAAAAAAACAAGTTTTTCGGTCCAGAGTAGCGTTTTAAACATGAGAATGCGACGCGAGCGGTTGACCAGTCGTGTCAGCTTGCGTCGCCTCGGCAAGAGAGGTCTCGTGTACTGACCTTCGCACATCGTACCTTCGCCGAGAAATGTTCGCGCGTCGCAAGCATCAAGTTGCCGGTGATCGTTGCCAAACCGAGTACAATGTCGGCCCGAATTGAAAATCGCAGTCGCGACGATGCCGCCGACGTCGCACTCACGACGCCGCCAAAGCCAAGCAGCCGCCGCCCACCTGCAAGCCGCCATTTTTTTTAACTGTGCTCGTCTTGGCTTAGCCAACTTGTCATCGTGAATCCTCCTTGGAGAAGCGCAAAGACTCTTTGCGTACGCACGCTATTTCCGAGAAATAGCGCACGCTAAAATTGCGCACGCAAAGCGCAAAACCTGGTTTGCGTTCGGAGTATGCGCAGTGGCGACGACGCTATTCTTTGCGTGCGCAAAGCTTTAGCGTGCGCTATTCGAAAACTCCCTAGTTACTCCATTTCGCGCAAAGCATCTGGCGCCGAGTTCAAGAGCTCGGCATGCACACATGATTCATTGATGACTCCAGCTACCACCTTACCCTGAAGAAATTCATTGCACTGTGCTTCTGGGATGTTTTCGACGTCTGCGACAGATATTGCATGCTCGCAAGACAGCTGCTGGACTTGTTTGGACGCACGGAACGGCACTAAGACTTCCTAGACTATTTTGATAATACCTGGGTAGCTCGACCCCAAAAGGACCCAAGGTTCCCACTATACATATGGAATTGCAAGTGCGTGACAGAGGCGAGCCTTCTTAGAACCAATAATAGCGTTCGAAGCTAGCACCGGGTATTTCAAAATTCTATCGGTGCATTCCATCCTTCAGTATTCAAGTTGTTGGATGCGCTTCTCTCCGAACAAGTCCGTGTGAACGTGATGGCCATCCAGCTGGACGTGGGTCATAAGCCACCACTATACACGAAAGAGTACGAGCAATCCAACAGGCGTCTATGCCGGATCCTGGATGACTATAGAACAACAAAGACGCAGACAGCTTTCATAAGAAGTAAATCTGACCAATACAGCAGCACTCCAAATAGAGATCGAAGTAAGTGAATGAATGAGAGGGGAGAATGCAGAAAAGAGAAGAAAGGCTCTAAGTGGAATGGGCCGACTTTCGCTGAAGTCCAGTACCGAGTTATCTGTGGACATTCTATGCAAACCCCAAAATGACGTTTACTTAAGAGCTGCAGCTTGTGAAATGCAAACTATTTTACATAAACACGACGACTTCGATGGTGTGCCAAAAATAGTCTGTAAGATTTCTTCTTGCTTGAGCTCAGCAACTCGTAAATTATTCTCGTATGGAACGCCTGGGTATTTTATGCCATCGGCATCGAACATCTTGGTATAAAACATCTTGGGATGAAATGACTTTGGTATGAAGTGCCCGAGATTAAACTTCCTGGGATGACGTATCCGGGGATAAAGTGTGGCAGAGCCACTCCAAAGTATGAAATATCCTGGCATGTAGTGTACATGGAATGAAACATCTTGGGATGAAACGTCTTGGGGTCAAACATCAATTGGTATAACCTTTCCGGATGAAGTGTCCTGGGATGAAGTATCTTGAGATGAGCTAAGTGGACCCCGGTACTTTTTTTTTATATAAGGACGTTGGTTTAATAAAATTATTAGCTGAGTTGGAGACGCTGTTTGTCCCTGTTACTTTTGCTTCGACTGTTTAAAAAATTTTCTTTTCCTGGGCTAGTTTCGCGTTCAAATCATCATTGTAAGTTATATTTGTAAGCTATTAGAAACGAGCAGTTTTGTGCGTTTTCTCATGTTTACTATTACATCTGACTTATGTGCACTTTTTATATAAGACAGCAGGTTCACAACTCAGAAATTGCGTGCAAAATTGATTAGACGTTCGTGTGTGATGATGTGGGCTGAACAAACGAGGAGGAAGACGACGCAGATGAACGCTGTAATCACATGGATAATCAAAGATGAAGAAGACTGCAAGACCGGATCAAGGAATGGGAATAAGAAAGAAGGAGAGGACGACACGAGAAGAGTGAAAGGGAGACACGCTCGAGGCGCTCGAAAAGGCGGTTGGGCATCGGAACCCGGCTCAACACCAGCGGTCCCGGCAGTCTAGAAAGATTTCCGACGGGCGCCAACAGGGCTGTGGGGACTTTGAAACTGTACACCGTGGACCGCCGCCGTTAGCCACGCTGCAGCCAGCAAACCTCCGCCTGTGCCGACCCAGCCTGCCAGGCTCCAGAACCAACGTTGCGATAACGAGGCGTCTTCTCGGCAATAACGTCGTGTGAGCCGTAAGCGAAATCGGCGGGATGAACTTTGTACATATTTTGGTGACTCTCACAATTTGTTTCCCTACTCTATCTGACATTTATTTTTGATTTCTTACTCTGTAAATAACATACTTCTTCTCACAACCACCGCTGCGGAACTCTGAGCTCCTTCCTTATTCATTTCCATCACATCGTGTTTAGATGGCCTAAAGTCGGCCTGCTTTGGAGGTATCGCTACATTAGTTTACACTGCGTATAGAAATTAGTCGGCGCATAGGTTTACTATGCTGCACAAACAATCTTTAGGGATAAACCCTTCGCCGATTCGCTCGTGAGAGTTCCGTGAACTGCCCATGCCAGAGGGGACGCGAGCTCGACCGCTTGGCTGCTGTTAAGGGCGGTGAGTAAAGATTTTGGAATCAGGCTGCCGGAGCGGCCTAATTCCACAATTTGTACCATCGCTCCTATCGCCGTTTGAACCAGGCAGGAGCGCGTCGCGCTGAAGCAAGCAAATGAGCAAGCCAGGAGATATGAAATTGCTGCAGAAACCACTACAGTTGTCTGTCTATAAATCGCGATAGCATTCGTAAGGAGAACCTCAAGGGCGACGTTTAAAAGGACGTCGAGGACGACGTACTAGAAGACGACATTAGAGACGACGTCTTGGACGACCTTTAGGGCGATCTCAAGGATGACTTCACGTACGACGTCTAGAACGACCTCTAGGGCGATCTTAAGGACGACCTCTAGGACGACCTCAAGGATGACGTCCTAGAGGACAACGTCAAAGACGAAGTCTACCACGATCTCTAGGCCGACCTCAAGAACAACGTCTAGGACAATGTCGAAAACAATATCCTATAGGATGACGTCAAAGACGACGTCTAGACGACCTCTAGGACGACCTCAAGGACGACCTCTGGGGCGACCTAAAGGACGACATCAAGTGAGGCGACGTCAAAGACGACGTCAATGGGGACCCCCAGGGCGACATCAAGGGTGACCTCTGAGATGACGTCAATGTCGTCCAGTCCTTCAGAGAGGGTACAAATGTGAAGGAGTGTGATAATGTAACCTGAATTGGTGTACTGCGCATGCCTAACCACGCGGTTCTCGGCAGCAGGCATGGCGCGCCGTCAGGGAGCACAGCTATGCAAATCGGTCGGCGCTCCGGTTTTGTTTGTATGATGTCACTTCCATGGCCACGTTATCGTGACATCGATTGCTCAACTTTGCACCCCTTCCAAGCAAGGAGAAAAATGTATTTCTACGTAAAAAGATCAGACACTGAAAAGAAAATTGAAAGTTTTAGCGAAAATACTTGCCTTTGGGTCCGTCCCTATCTTGAAAAACTCCCTGCCAAGATTTTCCACAAACTATAGTAAGAGTTTCGCCCTCCTTAATATCAATGCTTTTTGTGTAAGACCTTGAGTTGAGAACATCTACACTGCCATTTCTAACGACGTAGGCTCTGTCCTTGATGCCGGACACCACCAGAGTAGGATTGTTGAAGGAACCCGCCTTGGCTGTATACATGACGAAGCCATAGTCCTGGCCCATGCCTTCGAACGTCATTGGGGCAGACTGCTCATGCTTTTTGATCCAGTCATTTGCTCTGAAATGGTCCATAACTTCAATTAGCGATACGCCTTCGGTTAAATTTACAACTCCAATATTAAGCTTTGGAGAAGCGACTGGCACGTCTCCCGGTGGCAACGGAGAAAAGTCCTTGATGATGTCCCTCAACTTGTGGTACAAGTCCCTCGGATCTCCTGCCTCGGAAAGCGGTGCACTGAAGTCGTAGCTTGTGACCAGTGGATCGCCTCCTTGTGAGGCTGCACTAAACCCGAAGTTTGTCCCTCCATGGAACATGTAGATGTTGACGGAAGCATTCGTGCGTATTAATTCCTTAAACGTGTCCATGAATTTGGGCGGAGTACTTCCTTTGAGCGCTATTCCCCACCGATTATACCATCCTACATAATATTCCATTAAGAAAAGTGGACATCCTTGTGTGTTTATGGAATTCATGGCTGATCGAACAGTGGCCACGGAGTCTGTGCGCGCATGTGGGCAGCTTTTGGAACATCATGGACTCCCCACACTTATGGTCTTTCTCTCTTCCAGAAATCGGAAGTGAACAAGATGGCGTCACCCTGGACGTGTTTCTTGAATATATTGTAAACTCCAGGAATGTAACCGCTCTCGCACTTTTGGATCCCGTACTCATTCTCGACTTGAAGGGCTATTACCGAACCACCATTTTTGTAGAACGTTCCTTTTATCCTCGGTAACAGTTCACCCAGCCACTTCTCAGTGGCGTCCATAAAGGACTTGTCGGTCGTTCGGAAGTTACTGGGTGCTATTGTGTTGTAGAGCCAAGAAGGAAATCCGCCGTTGTCTCTCTCACCGCAGATGTAGAGGCCGGACACGAAGGATCACCAGGAGGTCCTCTCGCTGGGCTTCTTGCAGAACTCGACCAGATCGTAGTTGTCCACAAAGTTTAACTTCCCAGGCTGAGGTTCGTGTCCACTCCACTCGACGTAGCTGGCTATGGTATTGAGACCTGCCATCCGCATCTTGTGCAGGCGATCCTTCCAGTATGCCCTCGGAACCCTGAAGTAATCTATTTCTCCGGAAATGTAACGAAAAAACCGGTTGTCTTTTAGAAAACATTTGTTTTCTTTGTCAATCACAAACGATCTTTCTTGGCATCTTAAATAAAAAACAAATTGAAGGACTAGGACTAGAGTCAATGTCCAGGATGGGCCCCCATGCATTACCACTTCTTTCTCAGCTAATTTTGGATACTCTCTGCCTGCTTTGAAACCCTAGCGCTCTATTTGTATGATCCACCGTGTATAAATATTATGCTAAGAGGAACAGGTGTTCGGTTCCTCGGCGGTCTTTCTTACGTACAATTGTGGTTTGTAGATGGATCTATGTTTAACAACCCTATTTAATATGCCGCGGTGCCGCTGTGCAATCAAGGTTGAATATCCATGTAAATTTAGGATTTAAACGAAAATGCGTTTGCCATTTTTTTTTTTTAATTTTCAAAAACGTCAGAACTGTCAATTTTAGTCTGAGACGTGTTACCTAAAGTGCATTTTGCTTTAGCAGTTCTGAGTTTTGTGGTCTTCTGTAGGGCTATTGAGGTGAGACGAACGACTGCGTGTTTATTTCAGTGGTTCAAGTTTTAGAATTTTGTTTTTATGCAGTCGGAAGCTTTAGAAGATTGTCGCATTCATCTGAACCACAGTGGAGCTAGCCCACAATGGCGGAGAATCTACATTTGTGAAACTAATATTGCCGCTTGCATGACTGACAAGCAACGCTTCTCCGTGCATCCAGAACATTCCTATATATTCTTATTCTGAGTGTAAAAGATAAAAGACCTACATATCCTTGCCTAGTTAGTTTTGCCCGAGCTTGCTCCCGAACTTTCTAAGTCTAATGTTTGAAAGACCGAGTGTGAAAGCCGAGCGGTGTATTGACGACTCATTCATTCTCTCGCTAGCCGGTTGTCACTGCCGACGCACCGTCGTTCGCTGCTGCCGCCGTCGATGCTCGCTGCTGCTTCTTCAACGTTTGTTCTTCCTTTTGTTTCTGGCACAAGTTAGCCGAATAAACCTTTATTTTTAGTGTTACGGGTTTCGAGCCTCTTCCATCTGCAACAATATGAACAATGGGCAGTAAATACTTTGCTCGCTGGCCGTGACCCTAAGTTTCATCTTGTTTCTGGTGTTATCAGTATCATTTATTTGATTAGAATCATTCAATATTGATTTGACGCAAGAAGACGACCCTAAATGTTGACGAATGTCTTGAGGATTATTCAGACAATATCGTTTCAAGGCGCCATGGTTTAGCGAGGTCAATATTTCAAGAAATTGGCCTAGTTGCACGTATAATTTAGCTCGCGAAATCTATGAGCTAGCGCGAGAATTTCGTCAAACCTTGTAATCTGTATCGAAAATATCAAGTGTTTTGCATCAAAATGATAATAAGTACTGAGGTAAAGTTACAGTCTGCTTTTATAATACCACTCGATAAACTTCGTCGAATTTGGGTCAATCGGTTTGTTAGGCTTTGCCGTATCGGGGAAATACCGCGCACGTCAAGGAACACACGGATTACCTCGAAGTATTTTGTACCTTTCTGAACCGCTCAAAAATCAGGTCCGCCCCGTCATCATATTTATACGCTGCGCTTCGTATGGTTGGGACTGTTGTGGAATCTGCACCGCGCCACCAAAACGTACTGCGCTAACCCTCCTTAAATATATTACCTGTGTTGGATTTACCTACATCTCCTGCACCGGTGCAGAAAGGTGTAGGGCTGTGTGCTTTCGGTGGTATGTGAGTACACATACTGGAAGTACATAGTTCTACACTTTTCTGCACCGGCGCAAGAGGTGTAGGAAAATAGAACCAAGATGTTGTAAACTCCAGGTACGTAAGTGCTATCGCACATGTGGATTCCGAACTCGTTCTCGCCTTGAAGGGCTATTACCGAAAAACAACCATGGGGGAAAACGACAACCGAGTTGTCGTTTGCCGCCCTGCTTGCTTTTTTTTTCTTTTCGGGTTTGACTGCAATACGGGATCTGCCAAAATCAGGCTCCTCCAAAAGCTCGTTCCGGTTCCAAGGTCGGACGGCATAACTGTGTCAAGCTGCCATTGGCGGCGACCGCGTTTGTCCTTCGGTGTTTCACGAGCCTCAGTGTAGGTTTCAACGAAATCTCGCTTAAAGGGCGTAGGAGCGTGCGTACACCTTTTCGGGTACGAGCGTCTTTTCCCAACTCATTCAGACGGCGCATCTCTTCAAAACTCAAAACAGCTTCGCGACACTAGATTTGCCAAAAAGTTGCACCGTTTAAAAAGACTTTTACTGTATTAGCGTTCCGGAAGCAATTGAATTACATACATATAGAAAAAATGTCTCGGAATACTTCATACATATACTTCCACTTTTATTAACATAAAAACTGTGTTTGTTTTAAAAAAAAGGGTGAAAAAATGTGCGAAATTAAAATTTTGTGTGATTCATTTATTGATTTTATTGAGCACATAACAATATCGTTGAAATAGCAACGTAAGGAAAGTTCCGGAAGTGTACATTTGGTAGCTAAATTAACTAAGCAAAACTATGCACTAAATAATAGAAAAAGTTGTTCAAATACCTGTTATAGTGAGAGGAATTGTTTGAGGATACATGGCAGCACCAAAAACACAAAAAGATGGCGACAAGCGCCTGCCAGAGCCACCAGGGTTGACGAGCGCCCGTGCCACATCATGAGATACTCGAGGGGGCGCGAGCCACGGGCAGTCAGAGCGATTTTTCAACGCTCCTTATGGAACGTTCACTAAACCAGTTTTCGGCAAGCTGGATTATCAAAAGTGCTTATTATCATTGAATTACAACCTTTTTTTTTTTTTTCATTGCCAGTCTTCGATCGCCGGGCGAGGTGTTTGTTTGAAACTAAATATTTCCTCTCTCCGTCTTCCGTTACAACTGTGATTGCCCGCACTTGACACCTTACTTTCCCCTAAACTCTGCGGCACTACTTCCGAAAATATGTCCTCATCGGATTCGAGACTGTCCCCCACTTCCTCTGCCGGTCATCTTCGTTGATTGCAGGCCACACATATTGAAATGGCTAACGCCAATGTAAAGCTACCATTATTTGGGACGGTGACGAGTAAGTGGGTTTCGCTCGTGGCTGTCCCTGCTTTTGTCTGGGGCACTTGTTGAGAATCCTACCGAAGAAGCCCTGGCGTTGACGGATACCGCCTACTCTAAAGTCACCGAACACTATTCCACCACCGCTCCCGGCATCTGCCTGTATGATGATATGCAATGATATATTTATAATAGCATATCGTACTCTGTATGATGCGCTATGACATATTTGTTTCAGCTAAGGAGAACAGCGCGGCGCTGCAGAAAGGCAAAAGGTCCATTATCAAATTGTATTAAACAAATGAATCGTGTGGATGATGAGGACGATTATGGGACGATGATGGGACGATGAAGAGGCTGAAGTGTGTCAGGCTGGCAGCGGTCTTCGCAGCGGTAATCTTCGCGGAGTTGCCACCTAGGCCATATTAAAACGCATGCCATTAACATTATTTACTTTGGTGTTGTCCCTGTCTTTTTAAAGACTATCGGGCCCCAGCCCGATGCTGAGCGTCTTCGGACGCGTTGGCTGGACACGATTTCCAACCGGACGTTGACGCTTCGCTCGTGTCCAATTTGTGCCCGCGGTAGATCTCTCTATGAGCAGATCAAAACTCTTTACACAGATTTTGACTATTCTAAGTGGAGCTACTCAGACCCATTCCCTACATGTCAAGAAAATCTTGTTCTCCGGCAATTCGCTCAGAGCTAGAGGTTAGGGGTGCCAGAGTCGAGCGACAGCCAGCTCCTTCGTCGGCGACAATACAAAACGATTGGTAGCCTCGCCGTCGTAGCGGGGGGAGGCGGTGCACGTTTGACGGGATGCCTCCGATCGTGTTTTTTTATGGTTCTAAACCGCTTCATGGGATCTGCACTCATTTATTTTCTAGAGTGTATTTCTTCAAGAGCAAGCGTTATGAGAGTAGCGAGGGCTTTAGAAAGCAAACACGTATGTGGGAAAAGTAAAACGTTCCGGACCAATGTTTCCGGCGAAGTGTCACTCCCAACAAGATAAATCCCTGTACAACCATGATGTTTAAACCATCAGACTGATAAGGAAACTTGAAGACATATTAGAAGGAATAGAAAAAAGAAGTACATCTCCAAGTTTCCTTTGCATTATCAAGATCTATTTCACAATACTCCCAGCCCTGTCAGCGGAGCAAGGAGGAGGGGCGTCATACAAACATGAAAATCAGATGCAGCAATTCTTTCAAATATCAACATTCAAAGCAACCTTCAAGAACTGCACACCAAAATTCTTTGTTGGTAGAGTCTCATCAAAACCTATTCTTTCTTCCCACAAATTCCTGGAACAATATCTTGACGCGTATGATGAAGGGTGCACGAATACAGTCAAAGTCCGAGTCGATGACTTTTAGTGTTCACTTTCATTTCTAAAACGTTTAGAACTGAATCAAGTAACCATCTTAAAAACTACTTCAGTGATGTCCCAGATTATTCCGAGAACTTTGGGACATAATGGTCTCGCGTCTAGCTCGTCTGTTTCTTGTTTGAAAATGTCCTCTAGGATCTTGTAATTAGACGTCCATTTTCTTCAGTTTCATTCCCGCACCGTGCATTATGCAACGGGTGTCGGTATATATCCCCGCAGCCTCTTCGATTGTCGACGCTCCCGTTAGCAGGTCATGCACATAAACACGACTATGCGAGGAGAGCCGCTGTCTCTTTGTACTTAGTGGAGGTCCTGAGGATGATGTTGTAAAGTTGCGGTAAGTAGGAAAGGGCTTGAAGTCACTCCGAATGGGACCCTCGTCATTCTCCACATCTTCGATGGGAGGTAGATTGCCTACAGTCCGTGGCGTCTCGTGAAACCATAAAAACCGGAAGGCATCTCGATCTTGAGTTCTAATGGATATCTGCAGAAAGGCTTTCTCGATGTCAGCTGTCATTGCTACCTTGTATATGCTGAAACGCAGCAATACTTGAAGCATCTCGTCCATCAAGTTGGGACCAGTTTCGAGATGTGCATTGAGACTATCTTGACCCTGCTGGTGTGAAGAAGCGTCGAAAACAATACGTACTTTAGTTGTGAGTGAGTGTTCTTGTATCACTGCGTGATGTGGCAGGTAATAAAGGCGGTGAGCTGTCTCTTTACTCTCGTTCGTCGGCACGACTTCGGCGTGTTCATCCCTTATGTACCTTGGAGTACTGTTGTCGTAGGTTTGTAGCAGATCGGGGTCTCTACGCTAGTTTTTTTTAGTAAACCAATAAGTCTTGCGCATACCTAAAATCTCGATTATTGTGCAGGTGCCATTGTCATGTTTTCACGGAAGGCCCACTTTATATCTTGCGCCATGTCCTTCTATGTTTTCTTGAAACTCGTCTCGTGTAGCTGTGTTTATCTCCTCAGAGTGATAGATGCGAATGTGCTCCAGGTCCCAGAGAGGCTTGGATTGGATCAATTTCCGAGCACACTGCGGTACTGAAGACGTATACCATGATGTTGCTCCTTTTTAATCAAGGAGCAAGATGCGTCTGTTGGCCCGTGAAATGTCCAACCCAGACGAGTGTTGATAGTAAGCAATGCGTGATCTTGGGCTTGGACAACCTCGTTCCTAAGAACGTTTCCACAGTTGATCAGCTCCTGAGTAATAAGCTGACACCCGGTGTTTCAGGGTTTCCGGCAAATAGGCAGAAGTCTGCGACTTGTTTTCCCTCCCTAGAAGTCGTCTCCCACGGTGATGTGCTAAAGGTATATGTGACATGTTACTGCAGATGTGAGGAACTTCAACCACCTTCGAAGGTGTTATTCGCCTGTGATCAAAACTGACTTCTAACCTTAAACTCGACCAGTCTTCTTCTCTAGTTTACATGGCTTAGACTGCTCCCAAGACTATTTATATCAATATGAACGTGTACTAGAGCTTTGTGATTACAACGTCTGGAGCCATCTTCCTTGATAAATGACCGCTGGCTGGCAGAGTCCATTACACCTCGTATGTAAGCAAAGAGTATATCTCCTGCAATGAACGATCTGAATGTTTGTAGAAGGATCTGTGGCTCTTCGACCTTGTGCAGGTTTCTTGATCCTGTATGCATAGCATTTTTTCTGACTGGTCACCCCTTTATTCCTTCGCTGCCCTGGCCGGGTCGCACATGATGGTAGCATGCCTTTTATTGCAGGAGTCACAATACAATCTTCGTCTCCAGTCTCTTGCACGATGACGCGTCATAGTACGTTGGAAACATCGTGAGTCAGTCGACAGTCTTCCCTTCTTTTGTGTTATTGTAATATCCGTCAGACATTACTCTGTTCTGTGTTTTCGAGAGTTACAGAAGGAACAGTCTGGAGCTACAATGTTGCTCTTTAGTGCTGATGCAGATGGTATAATTTGTTGTCGTGGATATTTTCTCGTTAAGTGGCTCCTTCTAGTCGATGTATTATGGTGCATGCCAATTCTTTCCCGACTTTCGACTTCGACAGAAAGAAAACTTAAAATCCGTTTTAGTTTTTCTTCTGATATGACCTGTTTCGTTATTTCGACAGAATTTATTCTGTCGTGATATTTCAGGAACCGGTCCTGCGGCAGTGTCTTGATAATTATTTCACACATCATTGAAGCGTATGAAGCAGGACTGACACCTAGCTTTTATGCATAGATATCTCCGGATATCTGTGCATAAAATATTTAACTATACACAGCTAATTATAGGTGAAGAGCTTTCTCAGCTAATTAGGGACACAAAACCAAAGAACCTTACGCTTTCTTTTGGGCTCCACATTATGGATACTGAGATTTCTCAGCTAATTATGAACACAAAACCAAAAAGAAACCTCGCGCTTTCGTTTAGGCTCCACAGTATCTAAATATTATTATGTGTTGAACAAGTTTTTGATAACTTTGCTGACTCTTTTAAGCAGAAATGATGAAACGTTTAGCGGACTCCTTTTAACGTCATTAAACGTGTCGAGGTGCAGCTGAATTCAGGCTTTGTGGAATATGCAAGTAATTTTGTATTCTTCAAGAAAATAAAACGTGTTTATTTCTGGTGAGAACAAAATCAGAAATGCACATTCTATGCTTACACGCAATAAAGTTAAGCTCTGGTTGGTTCTTTCGCATTTGTGCGCTGTGTGGGCTTTTATTGAAGAGGTATCGAAGTAACAAGGATTAGTAAATTTAGTATAATCGCTGCTGAACTGGTTTCACAATCTTTCTTTTTTTTTCTTTTTACTGTCGCAGTCTTAAGCGTGTGCAATATCCATCCGAATATTCTACTGAGAAAGCGTTGGGCACCAAAAGCAGGAATAGCTATTTTGATTGATAAGAACAGTCAGTTCAATTTCCTATTTTCTATTTTAATGTGGGCTGGCACCTGGTAGTAGAAACAAGTTTGCATGATGCAGGATGCACCAAAGTCTACATGTTCTGTGTACCTATTGAATATACGGATTGAATACAGCTTAGGCATAAGATGCCGAACTTCCATGTAGACGAGCGTCTTACTGTATGAGCGTGCTTAGAACAATTGTACTGCATACATTGTGAAAAAAATGTATTGAATTACATAATGTGTTTGTTTCAACATCTATTAACAAAAAACGGCATTCATATCTAGATAAACCAAGGAACTTTGCCAAGGGTGGAATTACGCGTGATTCAAATCACCCTATCTTATAAAGCAGAGCAAAAAATATCGAAAAATTGGCAGAGCAAGAGAAGTCATCAAAAAATTACAATTCGTACCTAGAGAAATTATTAAGATGCTGTGCGAAATATTTACTTTTTTGTTGTATAGTCCTCTAGAGAGAAGCAATATGTAAATATATTCTAGCAGTGCAGTAGCTATATGCATTGAGCATGAGCCTTTGCAAATATATATATTTTTGGTGTAATTTTACAATATGCATATACAACTGTGTACAAGAGCTGTCAGTAGTTTTATCTATTGAAAATAAAATACGAAGGTGTGGTTATAAATAAGTCCGAGAAAGACAGGTTCTCATTTAATGTCAAAACTGTGACTGTATCTCGGACACCGCAGCAATTTGTGCAGACAACCAATCAGCACTCGTCGCCACACGTTCATACAAATGTGCACATTTGACTGTAGTAACATCAAGTGATTGAGAGACTGCATCTGAAGCCACATGATGTTTTCTTACTGAATTACCCAATAACTGGTAATTTCGACCGTCGCCTGAGCAAATCACCCAAAACACATTGCTCGTCCGACATCCATTGTTGCTGCATCGTCCCCATTCCAGACACGATCAAAGCTTTGAGCAGTCGGGTTCGCCTGCTCAGGATGTACAATGCTGCAATACCTCATGGACCAGTTTTTCGGCTGCCGCCAGGACAGCGCTTGGACAAATGAAACATAGTTTATGTGTTTCGCATGATCTTAATGACCACTCAACTACCTTAATCACAGTTAATGAGAACACTGGAGTGCGTGTTATCTTGAAACTTCAGAGCTCACTGGCAGCTCCGAAAACTTTCCGGCAGCTGAAAAAATTCGAACCTGGAAGGTGGATACTGGCAGTCTTGGGTAAATTACTTTTTAAAAAGTAATTCGTTACAGTTGCAGTTACTTTCATAAAAAAGTAGCGAACTTACCGTTACAGTTACCGCAAGAAAATAGTAACTCGTTAAAGTTACAGTTACTTTTAAAAACTAACGGCTTTACTTTTCAGTTACTTTTCTCTAACTCAAAAAAGAAATTAGGAAAAATTAGGAAACGCCCCTCACCAAATTTTATTGCATAAAATTAAAAAGTGCCCTTTTTACTTCATATTGTAACTTAGCAGCAGTTGCTGCTCGAAATTAGCGTCTGGAAGTTTCCCTCGTTTGATGGCAAACGCGTCCCTGCCCTTGCTGAACAGGCGCTCGACTGGCGCGCTGGTAGGAATTGCACGGGGGCAAACGCGGACCCAATACAAATGCCCTATCCCTGGTAGCGCTAGCACATTGCTGGCTCGTCGACGGTGGCGCTGGGTTCATAGAGTCGTTGGACATATTTCAGTTCGTGCCGGGCAAGCCAGAAACAAACCCGCGCAAACAGCAGTAAATTTTGCCTCGAGTGTTGGCACCACGCCGGAGTAGTTGCGCAAATCAAAATACGAAACATGTGCATTGCGTGAATAGTGGCGCTGATCAAAATAAAAAACAAAAAAACATGCGCAGTGTTTTCCGCGTGTTTTGTTCATTCACGGCAAGATAGTGCTTCAAGATACTAAGATGTAAGTGTCCAGTCACAAAGTACAAGCGCGTGTGTGAAGATAACTAGATTTTTTTTCATCAAATCTTCACGTGGCTATATTCAGGTCGTGGCTCGCGAGAAAGAACGTATTCACAAGTTTGTGCAAGGCCAAACTTGACACTCAAAATGTCGGAAAAGACAATTTGGAAAATGCAAGGACTAGCTAGATTGTACTTGTTCAATGATATTACTCATAAGAAAACTGGAAAGCAACGACAAAAGTGACGTCGTTACTTTCATCGTTACCTGAGAAAAAGTAATAAAACTACAGATACAAGTTACATTTTTAAAAAGTAACTCGTTACAGTTACACGTTACCAAAAAGTAACAAAATTACAGTAACGCGTTACTAGTAACGCGTTACTACCCAAGACTGGATACTGGCGAGTACCCTAATTTCGAAATCACTTCAAGTACTTATCTTTAGTTTTTTTATTTGCGAGTTATGTTATGAAGTGAAAGAAATGAGTAATGTTTTGTTTTTACAGACCCGTTTATTACCACCGTTGATGGTTTGTGCAAGTTGATTGGGTTGCAAATAGGCGCACGGGAATTTTCATTTCATTTCTCTAGACAGTTCACCAAGGAAATATTAGTTCGCATTAGACTGGACCATTGAGGACGTGCTTGTCTACCAGCTTCACTGTTTTATTTTCTGGTGCACCTTCCATCTCGAGTAGAAAGAGCCTGTTTACTTCGGGGTAAGGAAGCATGAAGGCACCCGGAAGGTAGAGTGTCACTTGCGGTCCGAGCAGGGGCCAGTAGCGGCCCAGGTTGATTCCGTTGATGAAGGCGACGCCATGTTTCCAACCCGTCGGGTCCAGGAAGGTGTCTCCTATAATGCCCTCTCCTGGAGGGAGCGTGAATCTGCCGTGGAAGAAGCCTGGGACCTCTGGGCTGCTCCGGTTTTCAAGGAACTGCATGATTATGCTGATGTCCCTGTTTTCAACCACCGGCACCGCTTCCATGGTCCAACCCTCCACCGTGTAGCCGTTCAGTGTCACTTGGCCCGTGATTCCCTAGAAAAAGTATGTCAGCCACCAGCTATATAAACAAAAAGGTTGATAAAACTGAATGCATTTCAATTATTGTGTAACTTCGTTTCTTGCGTGGAGCAGCGACAGATGCTAGCTTACGTCATGTCAGTTTGAGCAGTGTGTTTGCTAATATTATGTTGGTATGGGGAACCTAGTTCAGCTAAAATTTGTCTAAAGTTATAAAGCATTGGAAGTGGAGAACTTTACAATGTAGATAAGGTTTCAGCACCGCAAAGCGTATCAATAATGTAACACGTTTCGTTCTGAGAATTAGGGACGAGTAACGGCCAATACTTTGTTTCAGATTAGGTTCAGACGCGACGCTACAAGCTAATGGGACAAATCAAGCACCGTCAAAAGTGCAAGTCATGAGGCCTTTTTGGTTTATGAGTTCAACGATAAGAGAGCATGTACATAAACATGACGAACACAATGAGGGTCGCTTTGTAGGTGGAATCCTTTAGAGAAACTAAGGGATGCCACCGACAAATCAAAACCAACTTTTGATTTTGACAAGGTGGTTCTATTTTGCAAGTGGCATCACTTAGTTGATGTGGGTAAGGGCTGTGCGCGCTACCTTGAAAAAGAAGTAGTCCGGTGGTTTTGTGGCGGCGGTACTTTTTTTTATATAAGGAGGTTGGTTGAATAAAATTATTAGCTTAGTTAAAGACGCTGTTTGTCCCTGTTACTTTTGCTTCGAATGTTTAAAAAAGAGCTTTCTTTTCCTGGGCTAGTTTCGCGTTAAAATCATCATTGTAAGTTATATTTGTAAGCTATTAGAAACGAGCAGTTTTCTGCGCTTTCTCATGTTTACTATTACATCTGATTTATGTGCACTTTTGATATAAGACAGCAGGTTCACAACTCAGAAATTGCGTGCAAAATTGATTAGACGTTCGTGTGTGATGATGTGGGCTGAACAAACGAGGAGGAAGACGACGCAGATGAACGCTGTAATCACATGGATAATCAAAGATGAAGAAGACTGCAAGACCGGACCAAGGAATGGGAATAAGAAAAAGGAGAGGACGACACGAGAAGAGTGAAAGTGAGACACGCTCGAGGCGCTCGAAAAAGGCGGTTGGGCATCGGCACCCGACTCAACACCAGCGGTCCCAGCAATATAGAAAGATTTCGGACGGGCGCCAACAGGGCTGTGGGGACTTTGAAACTGTACACCGTGGACCGCCGCCGTTAGCCAAGCTGCAGCCAGCAAACCTCCGCCTGTGCCGACCCAGCCTGCCAGGCTCCAGAACCAACGTTGCGATAACGAGGCGTCTTCTCGGCAATAACGTCGTGTGAGCCGTAAGCGAAGTCGGCGGGATTAACTTTGTACATATTTTGGTGACTCTCACAACTTGTTTCCCTACTCTGTCTGATATTTATTTTTGATTTCTTACTCTGTAAATAACATCTTTCTTCTCACAGCCACAGCTGCGGAATTCTGAGTTCCTTCCTTATCCATTTCCAACACATCGTG
The DNA here is from genome assembly GCA_037355805.1 of Ixodes ricinus. Classification (NCBI taxonomy): domain Eukaryota; kingdom Metazoa; phylum Arthropoda; class Arachnida; order Ixodida; family Ixodidae; genus Ixodes; species Ixodes ricinus. Next base: position 89,345 of record JAZHYW010052719.1, read on the forward strand.
TTTAGATGGCCTAAAGTCGGCCTGCTTTGGAGGTATCGCGACATTAGTTTACACTGCGTATAGAAAATTAGTCGGCGCATAGGTTTACTATGCTGCACAAACAATTTTAGGGGTTAACCCTTCGCCGATTCGCTCGTGAGAGTTCCGTGAACTGCCCATGCTAGAGGGGACGCGAGCTCGACCGCTTGGCTGCTGTTAAGGGCGGTGAGTAAAGATTTTGGAATCAGGCTGCCGGAGCGGCCTAATTCCACAATTTGTACCATCGCGCCTATCGCCGTTTGAACCAGGCAGGAGCGCGTCGCGCTGAAGCAAGCAAATGAGGAAGCCAGGAGATATGAAATTGCTGCAGAAACCACTACAGTTGTTTGTCTATAAATCGCGATAGCATTCGTAAGGAGAACCTCAAGGGCGACGTTTAAAAGGACGTCGAGGACGACGTACTAGAAGACGACATTAGAGACGACGTCTCGGACGACCTTTAGGGCGATCTCAAGGATGACTTCAAGTACGGCGTCTAGAACGACGTCTAGGGCGATCTTAAGGACGACCTCTGGGACGACCTCAAGGATGACGTCCTAGAGAGCAACGTCAAAGACGAAGTCTACCACGATCTCTAGGCCGACCTCAAGAACAACGTCTAGGACAATGTCGAAAACAATATCCTATAAGATGACGTCAACGACGACGTCTAGGACGACATCAAGGGTGACCTCTGAGATGACGCCAATGTCGTCCAGTCCTTCAAAGAGGGTACAAATGTGAAGGAGTGTGATGATATAATCTGAATTGGTGTACTGCGCATGCCTAACCACGCGGTTCTCGGCAGCAGGCATGGCGCGCCGTCAGGGAGCACAGCTATGCAAATCGGTCGGCGCTCCGGTTTTGTTTGTGTGACGTAACTTCCGTGGCCACGTTTTCGTGACATCGATTGCTCAACTTTGCACCCCTTCCAAGCAAGGAGAAAGATGTATTTCTACGTAAAAAGATTAGACACTAAAAAGAAAATTGAAAGTTATAGCGCAAATACTTGCCTTTGGGTCCGTCCCTATCTTGAAAAACTCCCTGCCAAGATTTTCCACAAATATAGTAAGAGTTTCGCCCTCCTTAATATCAATGCTTTTTGTGTAAAATTTTGAGTCGAGAACATCTACACTGCCATTTCTAACGACGTAGGCTCTGTCCTTGATGCCAGACACCACCAGACCATTGAAGGAACCCGCCTTGGCTGTATACATGACGAAGCCATAGTCCTGGCCCATGCCTTCGAACGTCATTGGGGCAGACTGCTCGTGCTTTTTGATCCAGTTATTTGCTCTGAAATGGTCCATAACTTCAATTAGCGATACGCCTTCGGTTAAATTTACAACTCCAATATTAAGCTTTGGAGAAGCGACTGGTACGTCTCCCGGTGGCAACGTAGAAAAGTCCTTGATGATGTCCCTTAACTTGTGGTACAAATCCGTCGGATCTCCCGCTTCGGAAATCGGAGCATTGTAGTCGTAGCTTGTGACCAGTGGAGAGTCTCCTGCTGAGGCTGCACTAAACCCAAAATTTGTCCCTCCGTGGAACATGTAGATGTTGACGGAAGCATTCGTGCGTATTAGTTCCTTAAACGTCTCCAAAAATTCAGGCGGAGTACTTTTTTCGAGCGTCTCACCCCACCGAAAATACCATCCTACATATAATTCCATTAAGAAAAGCGGACAACCTTGTGAATTTACGTAATTCATAGCTGATCGAACAGTGGCCACGGAGTCTGATGCGTACATGTTGGCAGCTTTTGGAACATCATGGATTCCTCCGCAGTTATGATCTTTCCATCTCCAATAATCGGCAGTGAACAAGATGGCATCGCCCTCGACGTGTTTCTTGAATATATTGTAAACTCCAGGAATGTAACCGCTCTCGCACATTTGAATCCCGTACTCGTTCTCGACTTGAAGGGCTATTACCGAACCACCATTTTTGTAGAACGTTTCTTTTATCCTCGGTAACAGTTCACCCAACCACTTCTCCGTAGCGTCCATAAAAGACTTGTCAGTCGTTCGGAGCTTATTGGGCGCTGTTGTATTGTAGAGCCAAGAAGGAAATCCACCATTGTCTCTCTCACCGCAGATGTAGGGGCCGACACGAAGGATCACCAGGAGGTCCTCTCGCTGGGCTTCTTTGCAGAACTCGACCAGATCGTAGTTGTCCACAAAGTTTAACTTCCCAGGCTGAGGCTCATGTCCACTCCACTCGACGTAGCTGGCTATGGTATTGAGACCTGCCATCCGCATCTTGTGCAGGCGATCCTTCCAGTATGCCCTCGGAACCCTGAAATAATCAATTTCTCCGGAAATGTAACGGAAAAACCGGTTGTCTTTTAGAAAACATTTGTTTTCTTTATCAATCACAAACGATCTTTCTTGGCATCTGGAATAAGAAACAAATTGAACGACTAGGACTAGAGGCAATGTCCAGGAGTGGGCCCCCATGCACATCCACTTCTTTCTCAGCTAATTTTGGATACTATATGCCTGCTTCAAAGCCCTTGCGCTCTTTTTTTATGATCAACCGTGTATATATATTATGCTACGAGGAACAGGTGTTCGGTTCCTGGCTGACTCTTTTACGCACAATTGTGCCTTGTAGATGGATCTATGTTTGACAACCCTTTTAAACATGCCGCGGTGCCGCTGTGTGCAATCAAGGTTGAATATAGCTGTAAATGTAGAATTTAAACTAAGTTAATTTGCGTTTGGCATTTCGTTTTTAAAAATATCAAAAAAGTCAGAACTGTCAATCTTAGCCAGAGACGTGTTACCTAAAGAGCTTTTTATTTAGCAGTTCTACGTTTTGTGGTCTTCTAAAGGGCTATTGAGGTGATGCGAACGACTACGTGTTAATTTGAGTGTTTGAAGTTTTAGAATTCAGCTTTTATGCAGCCGGAGTTTTTTTAAGTTTCTCCTATTCATCTGAATCACAGTGGAGCTAGCCCACAATGGCGCAGAATCTACGTTTGTGAAACAGATATGGCCGCGTGCATGACCGACAAGCAACGCTTCTCCGCATATCTAGAAGATTCGTGTATATTCTTATTCCGAGTGTAAAAGATAAGGAGACCTGAACGGTCCTGCCTAGTTAGTTTCGCCCTAGCTTACTCGCCAAATTTCTGGGTCGAATGTTTTAAAGACCGAGTGTGAAAGCTGAGCGCTGTATTGTCGACTCATTCACTCTCTCGCTATCCAGTTGTCACGCCGACGCACCGTCGTTCGCCGCTGGCGCCGTCGATGCTTGAAGTTTCGCTATCATTGTCTGCATTTATTTTCAAGCGAAAGGTAGATTACAAAAAAGATTATGTTCGTGTCAATAAACCACGGTCGACGCGGGCACTTTCGATATTTCTTTAAAAGCAAACTGAAACCAGAGCTCTGACCGAAACAAGGAGGTAGCGCCATCTATCAATAGGAGCATCAAACACACCCCGCACTTTGATTTGGTCGTCTGCGTCGCCGCCCGTCGTTGACCCAGGCAAGTTTCTTGGCCTTATTTTTTACAGAAAAGAAAACTACGCTTTGTAATTTTACAAGAAAAAACCGACCTGTGAAATACACCTTTGACGAAAAGTTTAAATTGCTACGTGCAGGCGTCGATTTTTACGGTCCATTCTAGATCGAGCCTAGTGACTTGAGCCACCCTATATGTCGAGCTGCCATTGGCGGCGTCCGCGTTTCTCCTTAGGGGATGCACGAGCCCCGGTGAGGTTTCAGCGAAATCTAACTCAAGGGGAGAGGGGCATGCGTGCACTTTTTCGAATACGAGCGTCTTTTCCCACCTCGTCCAGATGGCGCATCCCTTTCTTTAAACAGTTTCGCGACATTAGATTCGCCAAAAAGATGCAGCGTGTGAAAAGACTTGTACCGTATTAGGGTTCTGGAAGCAATTGAATTACATACATGTAGAACAAATGTCTTGGAATACTTTACGCAATTATTTCAACTTCGATTAACATAAAACGGCGTTTGTTTATAAAAAAACACCGAAAAAATGGGCGATATTTAAATTTTGTGTGATTCATATTTAGCACCTAAAAATATCTTGGAATTAACAACGTAAGTAAATTTACGGAAGTGTCACATTTGGTAGCCATATAAACTACTAAAGTATGTACTAAGTGATACATACAGTTGTTCAAATACCTCTTTAGAGAGAAGCATTATATAAGTATACATGGCGGCCCAAAGAACACGGGATATGGCGACGAACGCCTGCCTGAGCCACCAGGGCTGACAAGCGCCAGTGCCACATGATGAGATTATCGAGGAGACGCGAGATACGGGCAATCAGAGTGAGATTTTTCAACGTTCCTGATGGAACGTTCACTAAAGCAGTTTCCGGCAAGAAGGATTATTAAAAAGGTATTTTTACCACTGGATTACAACCTTTCTTTTTCGTTGCCAGTCTTCAATCGCCGGACGAGCTGTTTGTTTGTAAAATAAATATTTTCTCTCTCTGTCTCTCGTTTCAACTGTGGTAGCCCGTAATTGAAATCGTACCTCCCCCGAACTCTGCTGCACTGCTTCTGGAAATATGTCCTGAACGGAGTCGAGGCTGTCCTCCACTTCCTCTGCCGGTCATCTTTCGTTGATTGCAAGCCACACAGATTGATGTTTCTCATGGAAGTGTAAAGCTACCATTATTTGGGACGGTGACGCATTAGTGGGTTTCGCTTAAAGCGGATCCTGTTTTTGACTAGTGCTCTTGGTGAAAGATCCTACCGAGAAGCCCTGGTATTCACAAATGACGCCTCCTCTGTAGTCACCGAACACTATTCGAAACACCGCCCCCGGCTCCTGCCTGTATGATGATATGATATATTTTTCATAGAATATCCTACTCTGTAGGATATGCCATGATGTACTTATTTCAGCTCAGGAGAACAGCGGCGTTGCAGAAAGGCGAATCGTCCATACCAGGGGAATGAAGCTTTCGGCTAATTACGTCCGGCCGCGTATATTTATGACGTAGGTACGGTCCGGCGAACTGCTTTAGATTGCCGCGCTCCCAGCGGGTGTGGGTGGACGTTATTTTCTTTTAAATAAACATGATTAATATAATTTATAACGTTAAATAACGATGAAGTGTTTTTAAAGGTATGACTAGCTTTGAAGCTTGTTATCGTAACTTTGTCTTTCACACTTTCAACATGTCTGGGCGCACTTTCTATCTCTCCGAACCCGCGCCTCGCGCCTCGAGATGCGCTGGCCGCTGGCTCCGGGAAGTCGGTGGACCGTTAGAACGCGCGAGAGTCGCGAGCCCGCGAAATGTTTGGCTTCTGGAAGCACGTCGCGGCGCGAGATTCGCGCCGCGTGCGTGCGCTCCCGGCTTTCTTTCTTTTTTTCGTGGAAACTCGTTGTTTTCGTAATGTGGTCAAGCATGGAGTTTCGTTATCACCACACCACCTGCTGTGCCAAGTGGGCAAACAGTTACTGCCGAAACCCGGGACACTGATGGTTTCGAGGTTTCGAGCTCCAATGGACGTGAGGTGCGCTCTTTTGGTCTTCTACTCTTGCTTAAGTTTGTAGTGGAGATATCCGGTACATAAAACTATTTATTATACCTGACTAGTGACTACACAAGGAGCTCTTGAATTGGGTAGCGTCCGCTTTCCGAGGTGCCCGTAACTGTTCTACAGGAATTGCAGACAGTCATTGGTCCCGATCCCGTTGATCTTTCGGAAACTTATGCAGACTCTGCCGCACAATGTCACTTTCAGATGCGGGACATGTGAGGCAGCTATTCACGCAACATCTTGGGGGTGTTCATTTCGGAGCCGATCACGGGAATTCACCACGGACACTCACTGCTCATTTCCAACTCTTCAGTGTATAAAACAACTCATCTTGAGGTACAGAATAGCGAGCAGAACAAACATAACGCTAAAGGAATCGCACGGCAAACGGTTCCCGCAAGGCATTTCGTCTGCTGCGCACGGTTGGTGTAGCCACGTGACTTCCGGCTGTCTCTCATCCTCTATATTTCTCCGACCTCCGTGCGCAGGTTTCGGTTTCGAGCAGTTGCGGTTATTGACTTTATTAAAGATATACGTGACTGTGTAGCAAAATATTATTTGGGTAGTCTACCGACACCATAATAAATCGCCTGACAAAAAAAAAAGGAAAGAAAATTTTGGGGGTGCCAGTGTCCCTTTGCATGGCATGGCGGGCCCTGTGCATCTTAATGTCACTCCGCGGGCGACTAGATTGCAGAATTAGTCGATAGGAACGCCCAAGATGAAACCACGAAGCAGCAAGCCTGAAGATGATGGGCCACGCGTTCCTTTGGCTGCAGGAGACTCTAGGAAGAACAGGCGTAGAAAGCGCCTGTCGACCAAGCCCGGATATCTCGAAAAACGTGTAGCTTTTTTCACCCTTCACGGTAAACGTGTACGAATATGTGACCTGATTCGTTTCCCATAGCGTGTAGTTCGTTCCTAGGTTTCCGTGGAATCCATTGTTCCGCGAAGTAGGTCCACGATGCCGCATTCGCTATAAATCCCTACAAACAATTATTACGGTCGATCTGAAAATGCTGCGAAATAACCTATGCAAAAAGAAAAACACGCAAGCAAGCTGTTGAATTTATAACTGATATAAAACTAACTAACAAAAGACTGTATGCAAGTGATAGACTTCTTATTCATATGGCGTTATTTTTCACACGCCACTTTGCAGTATTTTCAGATTGACCATAAGGGGGCGTAAATTTTGAGGCAATCTACACTGGGAATGGTGCGTCCCGATCACATCATTATCATTCAACAGCAGCTCTGGTGATTCAGTGTTTTTATTTTTATTTTGCTATATGTTTTATATCAGGTCTAGAGAGAATCGCTGAGAAAATGGAAACGTGTTTTTTTGGCCCGTGTAGATAATCTATGCTTCGCAAGAAGCTCACACCCATGAGAATGTGGCGCGAGCGGTGGGGATTGAATTGAACATGACGCTATCTGGACCAAAAATAATTGAGGAAAATTAAATGCTCTTTCAGCCAACGCCACCTAAGCCTAATATCGTCGAAACAAGAAATGACATTGTGGGCGCCTGTAACACACACACATATATATATATATATATATATATATATATATATATATATATATATATATATATATATATATATATATATATATATATGTATAGAGAGAGAGAGAGAGAGAGAGGAGAGAGAGAGAGAGAGCAAGAAAGAAAACAATATGCTCTTTCCTGCTGATGAGGGTTTTTCACTGATATAAATCCCACAATCGTCCACAATGCCAGTTCTTGTTTTCACAATATTAGGCTTAGTTCGAAGTCGGCCGGCATAAAAGGAAATTTTGTTTCTTTCTGAATTATTTTTTATCCAGTTAACGTAACGTTCCCAAAATTTCGCGTCCTATCCCCTACCTCAAACGTCAAACGAAACACAAGCTTCTCTTGTCTCGGCAACGTCCGGTACTTCTGACCGTTCGATTTCCTACAGTTACATGCCAGCGATTTTATAACTCAGTAAATAATTTGAAGTTCAATAACAAATTTAACTATTCAAAGCCACCAGGTAGAGCCGTTTGGTCGTCGTATACAAAATTTTAGCAACCCTTTTTGACCAACTCATTCACCGGTTGGTAGAGGTCGACTACGAATCTAAACAGTACCAGTTCCTCGTTTTGTGTCTGAGTATTTCTCCTAAAAGATTGCATCTTGCTGTATTACATCTTATTGCAATTTTCGGGTACTGATGTACGCCTAAACAAGTTTGCCGGCAAAATGTTCGTTCACGTGAGAAATGTAAAAATGAAACCACGTGATTTTGTTTTTGCCTGAAATTCAATAATCGTCCTTGATTTGTTCATACTTCTTGTGTGTGTTTTTTTTTTACTTTCTTCATGTTTTTAGCACTAAAGAAGCTCATTCGCCGAGCCTAACTTTATAAACAATCCGAATGTTTGTTTGAATGGATATTCCAAACTCTATTTTAATTCAGTGAGAAAACTCTGGTTTAACGTGATACCGCCCGGCATATATAAAGAAAATAATATATTTTTATGCTCGTCTCCAAGAATAATTCGTCTCTGTCGGTAACGGTAAAAATAATAAAACGTTACACTTGCTCATGCTGAATTTAAGCAGCAATCCCATGAGTCAATTCCGTTTAACGTCACCACAATCTACCAACATCATACGCCTCGCTTAAATCGAAACAGCGCAGCAACTTATCAGAAACTCGCGCGTATACACGCTTACTGCGAAAGTTCGCGAAGAACCAGAAACTAGCCCTCTTCCGTGCTCCGAGCATCAGGCCTTGCTTCGTGCTAAAAGTTGGCAACAGACGCCGTATCATGCCGGCCCTTCGTGTACAAAAGCACTCAAGCCTGCGCCCTTGTTTTGTTCTCCTCTAAGCCCTCATACGCCTACTCAAACGCGCTCCGAGTATACGGCAGCTCACAAGAGGCTCCCAAACAACGCTATGACGATGAGGGAAACAAAACAAAATAATTTATGTATATCCCGATTCCATATCCCGAGAGGGATAACCCCGTTCTACAGAAAGCACGAATAAATGTAACACCGGTCTGTTGTTATATATTTATATAGTATAATATATATATATTTCGTTTCTTAGATTCTTTTTTTACCCAAAATTTTGTTTTTGCTGATTTATATCTGCGTTCTTTGGTGTTTGTGTGTGTTTAAAGCGCCCGGATTCATTTTGACAATCCAGTATCTCCTGCGTTCCGTGTGTAGCCTAAAATCCTCAGCACCCTTCAAAATTCGGTGCGCTTCGTAGTGAACCATAAAATAAATCTAACAACTAGAAAAATAAACGCGACTATAAGGTTTAGTATTTCGGGGCTGGATATATATTCCTCACCCTTCCCAAAGCGAAACGGCCGGGAAAAGGTGCGGGGTCTTCTGCGTTAGTACCCGCCGCACCGGATGGATAATGCTGACGAAGATGGATAGCCACTCGAAGTGACGCCAACTTCTCCGCCGAGAGATCGGCGGCTCAGTTTTTCGAGGCACGCGCGGGGGGCAACATGCGCAATGTCTAGAAGCATCCGGGACATCTTAAGCCCACAAATTCGAATTTCGAGGCAAACTCAAAAAACAGCATAACGAGCTCTGCTTCGAAAGCCAGTATTACAGGCTTTGGATGCATCCTCTTCTCAAATTTAGAGCTGTACCCGTTTTCATTTGAAGAACCGTAGTAAAAGAAAAAAGTCCGGCTTATCGCGGACCATTGGTGAATTCCCGTTTTATGTAGAGAATTAAGATATATGTTGCTGAATTGTAGATTAGACATATCATATACGGTTTAGTAAAAAGCGACGCCAAGAGCATCGGTTTTCCTCCGACAACCAAATCTCGTGAGAACTATACTTTGCGCCGCGTACGAACAATGAGCAATACTTGCTTTTTTCTTGAGCTGATTACAGGTATACTTAGTTACCTTCTCATTTTGAGCAGGGCAGCTGAGGAACATTCATAGGAAGTTGTTGCGAGGTAATGACTATATAGATATCACAGTTAAAAAAAAGATGAACACAGTATGCATCAAAACACCTATATAGGTCTAATCGGCAATTTACCCATTGTATACAAATCACACCTTTTGATAGGTGTTGTTACACCTCATGAAGCAATGTTGTCTCCCTTCTATTTTTGGGCCCTACATTCCTTCGTTGTGCAAACTTTTTAGAAAGAAAATACACACAGCCTTGGAGAGCACTTTGAGATACAAACTGACATTTAATGCTTTCCATTGTTACAGAGCGCTCTAACGATAGAAGTAACCTGCATAGAGTTCTGTGCCGCTGAGCGTTGGCTTTCCAAAAACAAAAGGTTGATACCACAAAAAAAATGTATGGTCCACACAAAAAAAGAAAAAAAAAACTGGAAACTAACAATATTCACAGCATCATACATATGCTTTCACTTTCCTTTGAAACTAAAGAAAAAAAAACACTGTTGTCGAGGTGTTTGTTTTGTGAGTCAAGGATGCCCAACTATTTGGGCAGCACCGGAGGTTATTATCCAGTAAGTTCTCCCACACCTACACCTGTTGCACTGCACAGAAAAGTTAAAGGGACCATGATCATTGCATTTTCGACTGGGATAAGTTGGGATTTTACCAATCGCATATCGTTGTAGCGTGCCAAAAAGAAAACTAGTGCACGGGCGGCAGAGAAGCCGTAAGCCCGCCTTTTGGTGCAAAAGTTTGAAAATGGCAGGCGAACTATTTCGTACCTCCTTTCCTTCGAAAGCTCCCTTGCCGTTTCACTGTGATGCATCCGCGGTGCATCGATGACGTCAGCCGTGCCCAGCTCCCAATTTGGACACGAGGACTTCTGCAGAAAGCTCGCGCGTGTGCGCTCGGTCAACAATCAATCCGTCGAGGAATAATTTGAATTCGCAATCCGTGGTCAATGAGTGTTGTGCAACGGCGCTTATCATCACCCGAGCATGACGAGTTTCATGTGGCGAGCCTATAAAGCACAGTGGAAGCTTGGAGTCATCGCCTCCGGTGCCCAAGGACATCACGACCACGTGATTTCTCATTTCGCGTTTGTGTTGAGGATTAAAGCTGAGTGAGGAAGAAATTTAAAAAAAAAAATCATTTCACGTTTTCTTTAAAGAGGGACTCGCACTCTACAAACATACTGTAATATTTCATACCTAAACATCACAGCCAAGCTTTTGTTTCTCAATAAAAATAAATATTTATTATCAGCTTTGCAAACTCAGCAATAAAAACACGCTTTTTCGTGTATTGGCAGCATTTAGAACTAGAACTTCTGGTGCAAATGAACCGCAAACAATTACGTGCCTCGTGTAACCAGAAGAGTTGTGCATTGTTCTTAAGCCCAAAAACAAACTTGGCATGGCCAAGCGTTTCGTCTCAGCGGTTTGGATAACATGCCAAAGTTTCAGAGCTGGGCGTTATTTAATCCAAAAAGTTTATGTGATTTTCATATATTTACAATGGAAATATGGGGCCCGTTTCCCATAGCCTGCCATTTATGCATTTGTATGCTCCAGACTGAATCAGCCTTTAATGGCGATGTTCAGCTCTTTTTTAGAATTTTTTCGTGACGCACATTTTTAATTATTTAGTTATTCAGGTCACCGCATGATGCCTAATAGTAATTACTGCGAGGAGGAAAGACATGTACATTTTATTTAAAATTACCAGCGCTAGGGTTAAAGAAGGCGCTGGTTTAACTTGCTCCAAAAGTAGTAGCGGGGGTTTACGCCGAGATGCGGTCGCCAAGGGCGTATACACTAGTGCTTCGTAAACTGCAAGGAGGCAGCCAATTCAACGAGTGGCTCAGAGACGCGGCATACGAAGCATGAATGTTTCAGTAACTTGAAGTCGTATCTCCCCGCAATGTAGTCGGGGGTCACCGTTTCCCCTCATTCGAATATTTTAGGTTTCAACCGTAAACACATCCACCAGCACAGCTTCGTTACTGAAATGTGAACGTGTTCTTACTGAGGTCAAGGGCAATCAGTGACTGAAATATCGGGAATATGAAAGACACCTAATTTGATTAAGCTTGATGTTTATAATTTTTTTAATCCTAATATACAAAGGCTAGTCTCGATTTTTGCCCACTTCGAAATCAAATATGTTTGTAGTCAACATTCTACTACGGCTGCGATAACAAAACTGACGTACATAAATCGGAAGTTCTGCACCTGTTACCATTTTCCAAGTATATACCTTCTCCAGAAACTTAAAATGATATAATCAAGAACTTACATTCACTGACCAACGACGCACTTCTGCACTTCTTTTCGCCCGCTCGACCGCCGCCATGTCTTTTTGTTGATATGAATAGGGATGGGGTGTGTCTCCGCGGTTTAAAGGCCCAAAACCAGGAAATTATAAAAAATGGTAGCACACGGATCTAATTTTGTACAAATCTTCCCCTTCTTTGTGGTTGAGATTAGCCGATTATTCCCCCGCCCCTCTCCCCCCACATTCCCTAGAACATGTCTCTTCGCAAGAGCCCATGGCACCAGCCTATATTTAAATTATCTGTGCCGGCAAACTTTAAAAAAAATGTTTTCAGGCGGAAACACTTTCCTTTTTTGCAAAAGGTGTAATATTTCGTAAACACTTTCTGATGACGCCAAAATGTCTAACAACACCTCTCTCACACGCTCACTAGGTGTATCAAAAATGTTATATCTATTGTAAAAAATTAATAGCGCTTTGAAAAGGTGTATTTTGTATACAACACCTTCCAAACACAATTATAATTGTTTTAAAGTTTACTGCATAGAGTGGCTTGCGATATGAGCTAGAATAGGATAACGGTGACCGCACAGTTCAGACTACGCAGCCTAGCACACAGCGTGTGGAGGGTCGAAGGTCAGTGAGGGTTTAATTGCCCATACTCATCCGCCGCGCACGATATCTACCCTATCTCGTATCGCTCCTATCGCTAGCTCATATGCGTATCGCTTTTCGCTCCTATCGCTAGCTCGTTAGCTCCTATCGCTAGCTAATGCCCTTCCCATCGGCCAAGTTTCCCGTATTTTTAGGTACACGTAGACGACTACCTGGTTCTCCTCACACAACGCCCGGCAGACAATGAATTACAAAAGTTTACACCATACAATCCACCTTCTTGAAGAAGGACAAGGGCTCAAGTTCACGCATGAGTTACCAATGAATACCGTCCTTCAATTCTTGGATCTACGACTGTCTTTCTATGAACATCATACTTGGTGGAAGTACGCTGCAAAGGTCCAAGAAGGGCCTCCTGCAATACGATTCGGCACTTTCGAAGATTATTAAGAGAGGAATTGTAAAAAATCTCCTAAATGCGGCGCTAAATAAATCCTGTGTACATTCAGCGAGGAAAGCTTTCATGATCAAGTGCAGCGTCTTCAAGATTCAGGCTATCCAAGTTCAATCTTGCTATGACGTCGCCGAGTCCATTATCACCTCACGCAAACGACAGGAGATACAAAGGGACACAAATATCCGACCGGCTGTGCTTCCATACATTCACCGCATTTCCCACAACCTTATGAAAGTTGCATCGAAGTTTAACGTCAAAGTCGTGTTGTCTGCACCGGACAAACTAAAGAAATTGTGTCCGAAAATGTAACAGCAAGCAGCAGCAACAGGGTGTGTGCGGAGTTCAACATCAACAAAGATACGTCGAATGCCAATGTGCGGTGGTATACGAAATACCGTTTACTTGTGGGAAAGTGTATGTGGGTCAGACAGGAAGGTGTGTGAACGATCGTCTAAGAGAACATGCCGCTTCACTAAAGTCGTCGCCAGCGAGGCCACTTTGCCATACATGTCAGGGACTGCCAGTGCTCCGCCTTGTTCAGGAAAACAAAAATCCTGAAACGTTTCGGGGAACGACGAGCTCGCGAGCTCTACGAGGCACAGGTTATTCTGTCCACTGGGGATGCCTGCGTAAGTGCGCCGTCCGTGGCCTTGTCACCAAAAGAACTTTATTTCTTAAGTCGCGATATTTAACGATCCTTGGCGTGTTTCACACGCAGCGGTTTTCGGCCCTAGAGCGGCGCGATTTCTTCCGTCGCGGCGCTCTGGCCAGCACCAGCGGTTGAGCGGCACGAGCGCCGCGATGGCAGGAAATCGCGCCGCTCTAGGGCCAAAATCGCTGCATGTGAAACCCACTTTAGCATCTGTGAATATTTTTAACGTAAACTTTTCCTCTTTCTTTTATCTACCAGAGTTTCTATGCACGTCGTCCCAGGACTCAACCGTCATTTAAGCGTGCAGCTCAAACCTTAGTATTATTAGCAATTTATTTTCAGCCAACTCAAGTTATAGCATATGTTTTTGCGGGTTTTCATTTCGCATGTTTTAAAAGCATTCTTGGGTTCTTTTTCTTTTTCTCCTTTTCATTAAATGTCAGTTGTTAATTCAGCGCTCTATCCTGTCTCCCTTGTCTACTCTTCCTTGTCGTTTTGCGCTGTTGAACTCCACATAACGTCTAAACGGACATGACACTGAGAAAGAAGGAAGTAGAACGCAACTGATATCGCACATAGGAAGTAGCAGAATTGGACGTCGCATGCAGTAGACTGCACTATCCCTATTGAAAAAAATCAGCAAGAAAATCAAGCTGGCCAAGCTGGTTTAGCTGGTTTTTAAGCTGGTTCGAGCTGGTTCGAGCTGGTCTACGTGGTAATCAAGCTGGTTCAAGATGGTCAAGCTGGTTCAAGCTGGTTCGAGCTGGCACTGCTGCTGGGCAAGCTGGTACTTGAGCTGGTTCGAGCTGGTACTGAAGCTGGTTCAAGCTTGTCAAGCTGGTTCGAGCGGGTCAAGCTGGTTCAAGCTGGTTCGAGCTGGCACTGCAGCTGGGCAAGCTGGTACTTGAGCTGGTTTGAGCTAGTACTGAAGCTGGTTCAAGCTTGTCAAGCTGGTTCGAGCTGGTGCTGAAGCTGGCCCAAGCTGGTTCGAGCTTGTCAAGCTGGTCTTGCTGGGAGCGCGCACGCCAAGGTCGGCTAGAGGTGGTCGAGCTGGCATTGCTGGGAGCGCGCGCGCCAAGGTCGGCTTAGGCTGGGGCGAGGCCACGTCCTGTTCTTTGTCCTCTCGTTTTTGGAAGACGACCGGGCGCTTCAGGCGCGCTGCGAGCTTCCTTTGTGTGCGAGAAGAGAGAGAGAGTGGTGGGAACGGAGAATTTGAGACACGTTTGGCTATCTTGGGCAGATTTTCGAAGGGACGGCTGTGTGCGCGTTGTTTGGAGACTACTTGAACGGCGGTGCAAGCGAAGCGGGATTTGAGGAGACAGCGAGCGGCAGTCCGTTCAGCGCGGGAAGAAGTCGGACGCCCCGACTGAGGCGTCATTTCATATCTTCGAACATGTGTGTGCTCGTGAATAACGGTGGTGCCGAGGAGTATCGCCAATGCCATCCAAGCCACACGGATTTCCTCGCTTCTGCCGACTACGCAAGAGGCCGCTTCGCCCCCATTACTGGCGGGACCCAGGTTCGCTTCTCTCATCCGTGTAGTATTTTTATTGTTATTGCCTGCTTTTGGCGTGTGTCTAGTATTTCTCGTGTTGAGAGATAAGCAATCTAGTTTTAATAGCATTGTTTGTTTTGCACCGAGAACCACTGTCTGCGTCGGTTAGTACTGTGTCAGCGCCGAGGACGTGTAGCATCTGAGCTCATGTGAGCAGGCCGCGAGTACGAAAATAATAAATTGGATGCCGAGCTGGCTTTTCTAAAGAGTTTGGCTTGTTTATCCTGTGTATCAATTTAAACTGGTTAAACTGGTGGGGAAGTCCACCGGCTTAACCATCATGCTAAACTGGGCATGCTGGGGCAATAACTCAGCTTGAAGCTGGGACCAGATCAACCAGCATGACCAGTATGACCATATCAACCAGCATGGCAAACTGGGCATGCTGGAGCAATAACCAAGCTTGAAGCTGGGACCAGATCAACCAGCATGACCAGTATGACCGGATCAACCAGCATGCCAAACTGGGCATGCTGGAGCAATAACCGAGCTTGAAGCTGGGACCAGCTTAAGCTGGTTTTTTCAATAGGGTATAGCAATAATAGGAGTGTCAGCAGATAGTTGTCGCCGTCCCGCAAAGCGTTAAAATCCTCTAAGAAATCCGGAACTCTGATGTCACAAGGCTAGCAGCGCACATGCGCAGTAGTGACGTCATCGCTGCGGTCGTCTACGAAAACTCTCCTAATTTCCACAGAGCCACTGATTCTTATTTTCAACGAATAATTTAAAGAGAGACGCCATACAAAATATATCCTTGCAAACTGAATCACTCAACGTCAATCACTCAAGATACAAAGAAAATGTGTTCAATTATAAATTATATTATTAAACCTATCGAAAAAAATATGGTACTGCCAGAACTGGAGGCAACTGGATGTCATAATGATAACGCCCTCACAGAGAAGTGTAATCAATATTTTTGCAATATTGGTAAAGAACTGGCTGAAACTCTCGAAGAACCAATCACAAACCAGCTTCCAGAGTTTCTTAGTAACACATTCAGCTATCAAGACATTACGTGTGAAGAAATTACGTCAATAAAAAAAACGATGCCATGGGACAAGACTTCTGGAGATGATGATATATCCGTAAACAAAATCAAAGATAACATCGATATCCTTAGCATACCGTTGGAAAAAATATAACATCAAGCGTTTTACAGTGGTACCTTCCCGGAACTACTAAAACTAGCAAGTCTTACCGATTTATAAGGAATGCGATGTCAACCAATTTTGAAACTACCGACCAATATTGGTCCTAAGCTGTATAAACACTCTTTTTGAAAAACTTGTAGCCACAAGGGTAATTGCCTTTTTGACTAAATATGATATTTTATCTGATAACCAAAATAGTTTTCGAAAAAGGCAAATCGACGGACACAGCAGTTTTCATAATTAGTCAATTCATTAACAATGCATTAAAGAGCAATACAATTGCAGTCGGCCTATTCTTAGATATAAAAAAAAACTTTTGATACTGTAGATCATGGCATACTTATGGAGAAATTACGAAGATATGACTTTCGAGGCTTTTCACTTGACTTTTTTAAGAGTTATTAATCGTCTCGATCTCAAGTCGTTGGTATAAAAGAGCATTTCTCAACTAGTGAGTTTGTGTTGACAGGAGTCCCGCAAGGTTCAGTGCTAACACCAATCCTTTTCTCTACTTTACATAAATGATCTAGCTAATGTTACGACCAAACTGCGAACGATAATGTATACAAATGATACTGCTATATTAGTCTCTGGAAACTAGCTAGAATTAATTTAGTCTGAAATGACATATGAACTTAAGCAAAGTAAGAGATGGTTCCTAGACAATAAAATAGCTCTTAATTTGCATAGGACAAAATACGGTGTGTTCTCGTCGCCCTCTAAAGATATTTCAGCTGGGGTGAGTGATATTAAAATAGAGAAATAAACATATTCAGAAGGTACCGAAAGTATTAAACATCTCGAGAGTGATACTTGACTCCTGCTTTAATTGGAAGCTGCACGCTATAGACGAATTGTGTAAAAAAACTAGGATATTCTATATACACGCTAGTCAAAACACGTCAATAACTTTGATGGTAAAGAGCTTAAGCTGATATGCTTACAGCATCTTTCACACTCACCTCCACCACTGTGTGGAATCCTGAGGATTGCACTCATCAAAGCCACACACAACCAATTATTACACTTCAAAAGCGAGCCATCAGAACATTAGCCAACGCAAAATATAGTACTCATTCCCGCTCCACACTATTTCAAAGCCAACTGATACTGCCATTTCACCTGGTATGAGATTACAAAGCTGTGGTTATGAGGCATACTATTTTGACAACAAATACACCACTACCATCAAGCATTTTCTCACAATCGGAAAGAGTCACTAGAAATGTTTTCGCCAACAATTTTAACATTCCATTGTCTCGTAATGTGTATGGTCAAAGAATGATACAGTATACTGGAACAAAAATATGGAATTCCTTATGCATCCCACTAAAAGAAAGCAAAACGTTCAAAAAGTACACTTAAAACATTTTATTGGCAAACAATGTTTCACTGAGTAATATGTTTGTACGGCACATGCATGGGTGCCAGGTAACCGCCGCAATATTTATTTTTGTACATTTGGAATGGAGCCAAGACTAGCCAAATAGGTTACGGATCCAGATGGTTTATGCAGTGTGATCTGTGATTACTTTCGTACTTTGAATAAAAATTGGATCGAAATTGAATTTGATCGTACTAAGGAAATACTGGTCAATGCGAACTGGCCATCAGCTAAACTCAGCTTCAGTCATTTCTTTGATGCGAGCGACTTTTCGTTGCTTTCGTACGTAAACATCCGTCACATCCTGAGTATGGGCAAATATAAAATATTAATTAGAACAATGATTACTGAAAACTATACAGGGCGTTCCCGAAAAAGAGTACAACAGCTTTTTGGCCCGGGTAAATAAACTAGGCACTGCAGAAAGCTCGAACGCTGTGAAAATGCGGCGTTAGCAGAATGGGTCTAGGGTGGGAAGGAGGGAAAGGGAACGCATCGAAGTGAGTGGTGGCCGTGATAAAACTTGTAGGTTGTTGAACTACGCGTAGACCTCATCAACTTTAGAGAAACAATTTGTTGCTTATTTTAATA
Organism: Ixodes ricinus; assembly: GCA_037355805.1. Taxonomy (NCBI): domain Eukaryota; kingdom Metazoa; phylum Arthropoda; class Arachnida; order Ixodida; family Ixodidae; genus Ixodes; species Ixodes ricinus. The sequence continues at coordinate 107,516 of JAZHYW010052719.1, forward strand.
TGAAGAAAATCAAGCATATTTAGTTTATCCTGCATCATACGGACTTCCACATCCTTGATTACTTAATTAAACCCACGTTTTTGAAGTTTAGTAAGTCCTTTTAGAGAAATAGGGACTTTGATTTCGCAAAAAATTGTTTAGGTTTGGTTTATCAACTCATGTGATCGCAGACAGCTGCTTTTCGGCTTGCTTCGTAAACATCGTTGAACAAGTCGAAATCGCCTGCAATTATCGGCGTACCGGGACTGGGACGTTCACTAGCGCTCTCCTCAAGCACGTCATAGGCAACAACATCGTTGATGAAACCCCCTAGAATGGTTCGTGTGAGTTTGCATTCATTTGAATCTTCCCGGCACCCACATACTCGCCCCAACTCGCAAGTCTCGCTCTAGATTGTGCAAACTGACGATGGTAAAAGCTGCAAAAAGGAAGCACCTCACCGTTGTTCTACTTCCAGTCCGAGTGCGCTGCATTCATATTATGATGAGTTCCGAATAGACGCGGGTAGGTTTGATATGTTACCGCCGCCGCTCGGGGTGCAGTTCAGCCAAGGCGAGTATTCCGAAGCAGGAGCTCACGCGTGATAGCCATCGCTGTATTGTCTCGGCTGAGCGTGCACGTATCTGCATACACGCGTTGCCTTGCGAAAATTTCAGGACAGTGTGTGTGTGTTGTCTGCATGTTTATAGAGCCTGAAATTAGTCTGCCTCAACGGGCGACTTGTTTCTCAACTGTTATTGAGCAATTAAGCCAGTGAGTACAACGCCACTAGAGTGTGAAGTACAACCCCTAACCTAGGGGCTTTACTATGTACCACGCAGTTCGTAATACACGACCGCACGCCCGTGCGATGCTCATACAGATGGAAACGGGCAAGAGGTGAGGATGTTAACCCAGGATCCCTGGGCTCTGTAGCGCTTTCAGGACAGCAGAAAGACGTCCTAGTCGTTCCTGTATTGTTCCTCCTCCAAACTAATTGGTGTCCCGAGATATATTAAAATCCTTGGCGGGCTTAACTCGTGCACTTAACACGTGACTGATTGCAACCTTCGAAGGTTTTGCAATCAGTCGAGTTTCATCTCGTCTTAGCTTCCCTGTAATGTACTTGTATAAAATTTCATGCATTTTCTGTTTTCTTTTATGCAAAAAACACTTTTCGAAGTCCAACCTGACTAGTCGAACAGCTCTGTGTGGCAAGTATCGAGCGATCGGTGTAACTGCAGTCACTGCAACACCACCCAGCTCTAGCAGCCTCAAACACTAGCTGCAGCTTCCAGAGAGCCAGTGGACAAAGCCGTTTTAAAACCAATTATTTCATCTTTGTTGCACTCCGATTAACCCGGCATTGTTCAAGACTGTTTTAGCAATAACACTTAAGTGTTAACATATCGCATTTGAAAAGGCATTCTCCAACTAGTGCCTCAGATAACCGCAGTTCTTTCTTGGAAGATTCCCGTTGAAATAGCTGCCGAGGCCGAAGCACACATGGCATGGCCAGGGCTGCGAGAAGATGACCCCAAGACTCAATATATTAGTCTAGCCGGTGAGAAGACGCTATTTACAGTTTCAGGTGTTGCACAAATTAGGCTCTGTCGGTTCCTGGGTGATCAGATTTCCGCTTCGAAGAAGTCAAAGCAGATCATATGTAGGATGTTTGGCTTTTTCATCTGGAAGCAGATTAGGGAGAGCAGTGTGAATTCTTCAAAGAATACGTCTCAGTGTTTACATTCTATTGATGAGAAGAGCTCATCATTAATAATGCATACTAGTCTCAGAGTATGACTGGCTGTTTTTCTTGTTTCTATTATGATGCCCGAATTTCACTTGTAAGATTATAGTGTGCCCGATGATTTGAAGACGCTTAGTTGAAGAATGATTGATTCCTTACCTATGAAAAAATACTTTCTTTATTCAAATGAACTTGTTTTAAGTATTATGCCAAGTAGTAAATCGCTTTTAGTAAATTTTAGTTAAAATCCGATAAAACTATTCTGATGAGTTCGGTTCCTCTTACTCCAAAAACGTGTCAAAATTAAGCATATATACAGGGTGTCACAAAACACATTTACAGGGTTGTTTTTTTTTACCGCAAAAATAAACTTAGGCATCGCCGAACGCTCATTCCCTCCGCCCAAAGGTAGAGCTAGAGGTCACAAGCAGATGCCAAAGTTTCAGCCCGATCGGATACCCCAGTCAAAAGTTATAGGTGATTTTCCGAAAATTTCAATGGGAAAATGGCGGCCGACGGAGCTTTTGAACACATGAGGCTCTATGGCACCAGAAACCGAAAACGGGCGAAAATGGGCTCCATTGGTCCGATTGAAATTTTCAGAAAATCACGTGGCAACTTTTGAATGAGGTATCGAGATCAGGCTGAAACTTTGGCATTAGTTTGTGACTCTCTGAAGACGCTACTTCTTTGGGCGGAGAATGAGAAACGTTCTGCGATGCTCTGGGGTTTATTTTTGCGGTAAACAAAACCCTTAATTTTTGTGTCACTCCCTGCGTGCTTACACAGGGTGTTTTTTTTTAATTTTTGCAGACTTGTTTTAAAAACAAAAGCTCATGAAAAGCTACACCCGTGCGGTTTGCGCAAGGGAGTTATACGCCCAGGGGGAGATTATGGGGCGTGGCTAATCTTTGCGATAAGCTCGGCCAATTGATTACAATCCACTCATCACCTTTTTGATTAGTAACAAACAAAGAGCATGCGGTTCCAAATTAGTAGGAAACTTGCTGAGCGTTATCGAAAACCACTAAATCGGTCATTTTCAGAAATACTTTCAGCGCGCGAGAAGCGTAGTAGTGCACCAAAGTTACCACTCGTGGAGCAGGTACAAGGCCGTAGCGGTTCTCGGTAACGCGCCCGCGCAATTTTTCCGTCTCTTATCTAGCCCCAGCCTTGTTCCCGCTCCAGGAGTGGTAACCTTCAGCGCACTACTGCGCTTTACACGCGCTCAAGGTCTCTTCTAAAAATTACAGATTTAGGGGTTTTGAACGACGCTCATGCCAGTTTCTAATTGGAAACCACATGTCTATTTGCACTATTTAAAGCTAATTAGTGAATTAAATTAATAGTCAATTTAGTCGCAACCATCTGAAGCCACCCACATAATGTTTGCACTGGGCGTATAACTCACTCGCAGAAACCGCATAAGTGTAGCTTTCAGCTACTTTTCTTTTAAACAAATCTGCAAGAATAAACAAACGGTATGTATATATATATATATATATATATATATATATATATATATATATATATATATATATATATATATATATATATATATCAATCTGTGATGTATGGATGTTTCCTATTATTATCCTGAGCGTTAATGAGAGGTATTGTTGTTCAGAGGGATAAAAGCGCTAAAAAACAACGGTCAAGTGTGAAAGAAATGAACAACACAGAGCTTGTTGTTCATTACTCAATTCTGCAGCTTGACATCGGAGATGTCTTCTATGTAATTATTGGATATCAAAGGTATTGTGACAGTAACATCATACAAAGAGATTGGATGAATTAACATGAAATTATATTATGCATCGTATTATTCATCTCATGGATTATGTGTCTGGCATTGCATGCCCTGGAGTGTAGGGAGGGACAGCACAAACATATTAACACGAAGCTTCAAAGAAGTGCTCAAAGCTTTGTGTGTTCTGCTCTTCCCCACACTCTAGGGTTACAATCTCTGCTCCTTACCCTGCTTGCTTGCATACTCGCTTTGACTTTGTGTGTCTGGAGCTGTTTAGACAACATGTATAATTTAACCCCGTGTGCGTCTACAAACTTTCACTCAAAATTGATGCTTTGGGCCCACTCTAAAGACTCAAGATTAAATAAAAGTGAACTGAATGACGAATATAAGAGATGTATCAAAACACAGCAAGTGCCATCATTACTCTGAATACGCCTAACTTTTCTTCATTCCACCCGATGTAACACACATAAAAAAGGAGGTCACGCTTGACTTCAGCCTTTGTATATTTTGCTTAATATCTGCAAGAAGTGCATCTTGATTTCAGGAGCAGTACCAGTGAGGGATCCATACTGCTAAGGTTGGAGAAAACAAATTAAATGCAGAATATTTCCGCTAAAATCATAAATGGATCGTACAGCACTTCTAAAATTCCACTAACAGTTTCATGACAACCCAATTGCAAGGAAAACAAAAGACTAAGATCAATAGCAGCGAGGAACTGCGGTTACTGCGACACAAATAAAAAATAAATACTGGCCAAATGTGGTATCTCAATATTTCACAGGAAAATCTAGCATACCCAAGCATTTACATGGTAAAATTAACAAAACACGGGAGCATAAATTAGGCAAGAGTACATTACACCGTGCTTTACTCACATTAGGCGTCGGCAATCTTCCATATTTTGAATAAAATGAAAAGGGAGCGATTAACTTTGAATAGGTCACCGCACCCGAAAAGCCGTCAGCTGCAGACGACGGGGATGAACGGTTTAAACATCAACAACCAACGCGCACTACATGCGTTTCGATGAGATTTTCTGTCTCCCAGTGCCACACTACACACCGTGAACGTTCCGGCTCTTCATCGTATGATCGTATCGCAGTGGTAGAGAAAATAGTGAAACACAACTCCGCGATTTGCCAAATAACCACTGCTGTCGACGGAGAAGTAACTTGGGCCTGTGATTGCGCTTTTGGGTGGATCCACTCACTTGTTTCACCGTGAGAGATCATGCGATGGTTGCAGAAATACTTTTCCGTCTTCCTGCGACATCACAGACACACTTTTACCCACATTTGCGATACATGTACACGTAAAGCCAGAAGCATTGCTCGTCCCTCGCCACCAAAACACTGGCGCGAAATTTAAAATGTTCTGTTGCCAGTGTTGTCAGGCGCTTACTTGGGTGCAACAAAACCAACACAACAAAAACAAACGCTCGCAGCGCAGTGGAAGGCAATCGGCGCCATGATAAACGCTGACGTTGCTCGCAGCTCTCAACTTTAACTTCAAAGGCACTAACAGGGATGGAAACATTGGTTTCAAGCTTTGTCATGGCCACCAGCAAGGAGCACCGTAAAAGAAGGCAGGCAAGCGCATTAGAAACGGCTTATTCCCCTCCCTCCCCTTTCACCTTCGTTGGAAAAGAACGCGAGAGTTTGAGAACATGATATTACCATTATACAAAAGAAAATCGAGAAAGACAAAATTTCTTAATGAGCCGACGCCCACTAAAGCCTCATATCATCGAAACAAGAACTGGCATAAGAGTGAGAGAAAGAGGAGAGAGAAAGAGAGAGAAGACTTGAAAGAGAAGAAATTCTAACGTGGGATTTGCAGCCAGAGGCGAAGAACTGACATGTAGAAGTATGTGATATTTATTTCAGTGAAAAACACTTGCCAGCTAGAAGTAAATATTGATTTGTTTCTATACTGAAAAGGATGCCACAAGCGCCCACTGTGTCATTTCGTGTTTTCACCACAACCATAGGTGAACATCGGTTCCTAAAGACGTTTTGCCTTTTTTTTCAATTATGTTTTGAATCCCGTAGAGCCATGTTCCAAAACTTTCACGTTCTACCTAACTGCTAGCGCAACATTCTCACTGAGTTTGAGCTTTCTGCGATGCATAGTTCATTAAACCCGAGCCGAAAAACACGATTCTTTTCCCTCGGGTACGCTCTGTACTACGGCTCCCTCGAATGGCCGAATTAAAGATAAACCACTGCGAGCTTCCTTTCCTGCAAAACACGGAGACAATCAATCTCGGCAAGCAATAGAAGAATCCCAGCCATTGTGAAGCTAGGAATACTATCAGATCTGAAAAATGCCATGAGCGCAGGCACAGTGAGCAAATGAAAAGTCATGCTCACTGTCCCTACTTAGGTGACTGGTCGTAGGTTTCAGTGATCGGTTACAGTGATCGTCTGTAGCTCAGTGTTCCGCAGTAAAGTTAACTCACGGACTTTTGTTAGAGTACCCAAAAAAGGCACAACCTCAGAAACAAATTATAAATTTTTCTTCCTTTCTATTTATCCCAGAGTTCTACCAACGGTCGGAACCCCGTTTCTCAATCCCGTTTGGCAAGTTCCATCTGCAATGAAGCGTAGAGAAGTAAAAGATAGAGAGAGAAATAAAGCCAACAAGTAGTAGGAAAGATTATAATTGAAAGCGAGATTTTGCGACTTCTAGTTTTTAAATTAGAACCGACCTGGATTCTAATAACTCCGGCTCGACCGTGTCCCCTCCCGTAGTTCTCTTGCATCGGACTCCTATTTCACAATAGGTTCACGGAACGCCGGACTCTCTTTCAATTTTCTTCACGTTCCTTGTCCCAACATATGGGGAAAGTGCGCAACGCCATATATCAAACGATTCCGACAGACTGTTCCAAAGGGAACATAGCATGCTACTGACATCTCGTTTGGTTGGAATATAAAGAAAACTCTTCCTATGGCTGTAGTCATAGCGAAAGGCAGAAAATCTTAAATCTAGGTTGTATAACCTCCACGTGACAGCATTACAAACACAGGCCATGGTGAGCCCCAAGCATTTCACCATTGGTCCGCCAGTCTGTGAGATTACGCGAGCTTCGGCGTCCTAATATGGACGCCGAAAACATAAGCCACTTCCTGCCTTTCCTACGCTACCAGGTCACCATAGGAGTTGTCAATGTACGGCTATTATTTAGACTTGTTACAATCAAAATATTACAGTCATCATTGGCCTTTTCCTATTCTGGTGCGTTTCATCAGGATAATCTTTTCTGGTGTGTTTCAGGTACTCAAACGCCAGAAAAGGATTATCTAGAGATCAGAGAACATAAGATAGAAAACAATCAAATCATGTTTTTAAATATATATATATATATATATATATATATATATATATATATATAAGAAAGATGAAGACAGTAATAGATGGACACACATCAACAGTTGTGCGCCAAATACATTTTTAATCCATAAAAAAAGCGCAATTAAAACCAAATGCAATAACATCCTGGAATGCTTGCCGGTATAAATCGATCACGTATGAATACGGCTGAGTAGCGAAAATAATCACGATTAACGTAAACCCTTTGAAAGCACGTCCCGTGTCATTCGCCAATATAAACGCCAGTTTTTCCGCTGGCCACCGTGTGCGCGGGTTTTCCAGGCTTGTATTTGTGCTAAGCATGTACCCGCTAAGGGTCTTCAAATTATAGTCGGCGACAGGTTTAAAGGGATGAGTGAACCGAACATTTCAATGTGCGTAATAAGCAGCGCACTATCTTTCCATGAGTCAGCAATCGCCAGTGCGCGCGAGCACACGCAACGAAATTGACGTCATCATATCCCTCCCCCCCCCCCAAGAAAAAAATTCGAGCTTAATAAGCGCGAATGGGTGATAGGATGACGTCAATTTCGATGCGTGGATCTTGGAAAGCGCGGTTTGTTATCGTCACGCTTCTGGCTACGTGATTCGTCCTTGAACCTTCTTATCGGCTATTGCTGCAATCTCATTGCCTACGGAAAGATAATGAGATGCTCAAAACATGCCAAGCCCCAATTTTCTTAAGTTTTCGGCGACGATGGTTGAGAGCGCTCGGAAAGGGCTCTAGCGGTTCGCGTCATGCTTGTCTCTCTCTCTCTCTCTATTATTATCTATTCATATAATACGGTAAAATCGAAATACATACTTTTTTAATCTTTTTTTGCGTTTTAGTACGGTATTTATTATTTATTTATTGTTGACAGAAAAAAATATTCATCCCCACTGATGAAAGTGCACATTTCCTAAAGCATGCTTCCGAAGCGATGCCGGGGGAAACGTGATCTCGGCCAAGATTCTGATTCACGTGGAGCGCCGCAAAAACCAACCCCAGAGCAACCAAAACAATCAGAAATAAAAAAAAAAGGTTAACGTGTCCCGAAAGCCAGCATGCAGGGGGCATGAGTTTGGGTATTTCACGCAACGACCGTCTCCGATTACAAATGGCTTTTTTAGAGAACCGCAGCCGTCTTTTCTGTTTCTTCTTTTTTAGGTTTGTTGTTGCATGCTTTACACACATACGCGTTTCAATTGGCAAACCGCCTGATAGATTCGCGCTACCAAACCGAAAGCGATATTGAAGCCGGCTAGATCATAGTAGTATAAAAACTGAAACTTAATCCACATCATTCGTGCCCAATTTGTAAAAAAAAAAAAACAAATGGCTTTTGGGTTTTAAAAAGTTTCTTATATATACCGCGTTTCCGTTCAATTCAATGGCGATGTAAGGGAAGTAAAGAACTGGAGGACGCCAATTCTTCTTCCAGGTCTTTGTGGACTTAGGCTAGGTGGCGCAAGCTACCGCCCGTTACAAAGGGTATAGCCATTAACATCTATACATACATACATTGGGGTTGTTAGTGAAGCCGTGTCCTCGCCAAACGCTGACGCAGCAGTCGTTTTCGATAGTAGCTCAATCTAGATCACTTCAAACAATTGCGCAAGCGCTGTGTCCTATACATGGTTAGGATACGTTGCCAAACAATGGCGCACCCGGTAAATTGTCGCAGCGGCTACTAGATGGCGCGCACTTTTGAAAAGAGACTGTTTTCAAATTTGTACAGAATGAGTAATGATCTTACACCTCAAAACACGGTGATTACTGCAAAACAAAATTATGCTAATAGTCAAGTCTTACTGAAAAGGGTATTAACAATGCGTATTTCAGAATTACTTATAAAACGGTTGGACGTTCTTTTTGATTCACCCTGCAAATCACGTTGTAGAACTAATGCGCGTCTCCGTTGCTGCTGTTGTGTCTTTTAAAGTGGGCTAATAACCTAAACTTTTCCCCCTAAATATTTAACCTTCAAGCAGCAAATAAGAAATTATAGAAGTGCTTCGAAAAATGGTGTCTTTTAAAATGGATACCAATAATCATCCTCGTCTGCTAATTATAATCACGTCATATGACGCAACCTTCGTTCGGTAGAAGCTGGGCGTTTCGCACATAATGGGCCAAACTGCCAAATGTTTGTTGGTGCACTGACTTCTAGAACACCCGTTTGCATGCGTCATTGTATCGTCCAATGTTAGAAGAGTTAGTCTCAAAATAAGTTTTGCTTCATTTTTTCATAAAGAATGTTTAACTTATTGCATATGCCACAGCGGAATGGCGGAACTAATGACAAGAAAGTAACAGCGCGAGCTCCAGAAACCAGTACGAACTATATTACCCCTAGGAAAAGGTTCTCAGCAAAATAAGTTATATAGAAGGTAGAGAAGGAATTACCACACCATGACACGAGATGTTTTTGCCACCGCGGCTAATGCTAACAGTTTACATCCAAAGTACATTCCTAAGAAATATTAGGTTCAATTTTGCTCAAAAAGAGAGCGAAAGTGTTATTGGCTCCTGGCTGGACGTGGCGCAACAGCTTTCTGTTAGGCGTGCATAATTAATTAATAAAAAGTGTTTGCCCTATGTGCGAACCCATGATCTGGCACTATTATGGTGAAAACATTCCACCAAAAAACAAATAGCCAAAGGGACCCCGTGGCCTCTGATGCGCTTGTTTCGATTCCTGCTTCGTTTACTAGGCAATATCAGCCTGTTTAAGGCACCAGAAGAACTTGAGATTTCCAAATACACTACAGATTACCGCTTCGAGCGTGAAATAGCAGATGATAACAATTTCAGGTAGAATTCAATCTCACATCTCCGCGGAACGCAGTTTATAGCAGGGTATCAACTTTTTGTTTCTGTCAATTAGCAGATGACGTTCGTTATTTCCTTGTTTTATTTCCGTATGCGAATCACGGTTCGTATAAGAAGAGTCTCGTTCTTCGCTCGGAGGAAACGTCTGCGGACGATATCTGTGCTTGCTCCACGAGAAGAAAATAAATGTCGCTATATTTCTTGCTGTTACAAACGTCGGAACCCTGGTACGTCTAGTTTCCCACAAAGCCGTTAGAAGAGCTGATCGCCGCAATCTACGGAAAGATCTCGGTGAAAGACGAGGCTGGAAAGATGTTTATATAAAAACTTACAGACACACACACACACAAGTAAACATGAAGAACGTTATGCACCATATTAACAAAACAAATAGTTTCTTCTTCTTTTTTTTTTCAAAGATTTTTCAGTTTTCTTAGTGCCTACGAACTATCTTCGTAGGCTGCCGCGATTGGCTCTCTCAAGTGTTGAGGAAAGTAAAAATAATTGGATTTTTTAAACATGAGGGAACGTATGTGTTCTTGCAGAACAAGATATCGTAAAAGTAAAAACGAAACAACTTTCCAGAGCGAATAATCACACTTATGGTGTTCTGACTGCTAAGAAGCAATTTACTATACTTCCCACTCTTGTCAATTCCTGCCCTGTGGGACGCCAAAAGCTCGCCGGAACATTACGGGAAAAATCCGTCGAATGTTTTATGCATTGCTTGCCATTTTTGAGATATTTGTCTAATTCTATGCACAAGAATAATTCAGTTAGAGCAAGGGTGCAGGCGAGCTGGTTGACTATAGACATTAGTTTAACCCTAGAGTGTGGGGATAAGAGGAGAGCACAGCACATTGTGCTGTGCTGTCCTTGTTTTTCCCACTCTCCAGGGTTAAAACAATGACAGTAATTCATTTTCTTCCATTTTTGCAGAGGACGCACTTGAACCACATAAACCCGAAAGTCAGGTTAACAGTCCATGTACGAAAACATTTTTATTATTTTTCTAAGTAACACATTTCTTTTTTACTACGGATTATACGATTCAGACCGACACTGTCCATCCAGAAGCTAAAACGATCTGCCGCTCTTTACAGGCCAAAAGACGCACAGAGATATTCTCTCGTAGCTGAGATCGTTCGGCAACAACTGCTTTTCCGTCCAAATTACCAAATCCATTCGGCACAGGCAATCATCGTTCCCGACACAACGATCTCCGGAGACAATAACCCTCGGAACCCTGCCGACCTAATACCCAACGACTGGGACCAGAGTCGCCGATGAGTCCTAGCCGTTCGCCCCAAAGCTGACAGTGCGATGGAAGCTACGAGCTCGCAGGATCGACCAACTGCCTCCATTTTTATCGGCTGACCCCGCTCTCCGCACGTGGGTACGGGCGGGAGCGTGATCACGTGGTCTCACGGGCGCGTAGTTTCCACCGCACCGTTAGGTTAGCGGTGAACGGAGCATAGTTCTTGTTGGGCCCTGTATGAGGGAGTCGGGAAATGACGTGTCCGGGTAGGACCATGCTCCCGTTGGTCATAGCCGTCGTCTGGCTCGTCGGATACTTACTTTTACAACTGGTGGGTTGCGAAGAAACGGAGCAAGCCGATGGTTTCATCGGGACAGAGCAAGATGAGTGCGTCCTAAAGTCGGCTGTGTTTGTGACGCGCATGTCGAGACACCGCGTTACATCCACTGGGTGCCAGAATAGTGTTTCCTTTATCTTTATGAAACCAGCAAAAAGGAAATAGAATGGGTCTTTACTGAACATAAACGCTGTGGTACTCCTGCCATAGGTGCTCTTTCTTGGCTATGATGAGATGGAGACCGCGATGCCTTAGTTTGCGTGTAAGGGCAAATGAGCACGTATGTGCAGGGTATTTCGGGGGATGAGCATGGTTGTATTGTACACTCATATACAATGGTGCATCTTGTGAATTTTTAAATTTGCGTTTAAATTTTGGCAAGGATTAGCCGGCACTTTTGAATTAGTGACTATGGAACCTATTGTCATATACACGTAATATACGAACACACGGACGTTCAATATTTGCTACTTAATTACTTCTAAACAAATTCCCTATTAGTTCCTCTAGAAATAAAAAGAAATAACCTATTCCATGGCAAGTCTAAAATATTTTTCATATCCTTTAAATGAAGACATGAAATTACATTGTAATGAACATTATTCACATATACGCAAGCATATTGGACACACTTCTGACGCCAGTAACGTTACCAAGTCAGAATCTGCTTTATTCATTAGTAATTTCGAGCATAAAAGGGAACTATTTCGATCTGCCTCTCCTTCCCGAAAATTGCTGACGTAGTAGGGGATATCGTTGTGTTTGACGTTGAGCGAGGTCGCACCGGCAAAGGTGGCCCATGGATTGAAAGCGAGCACTATACGTCGGATTGAAAGCGAGAACTATACGTCTCTCAATCGGGCCCAATTAGTGCGGCGTTTGTACTTATCACAGCATGTCAACCCAAGGGCGTGGCAAGTCACGTGGCCTTTCGTACCGGCTCCTAATTAAGAAAGTTGAGGCTAATCAAGGTCTTGTTTCTTTTCCTTTACTTTTTTCTACTACTATTATAGTGCTCGCAGAAAACAAATATGGTACGTCTTTCGTGAATTATGGACACCCATATGCAGGGAATTTAATTTAAAACACAGGGCATTTAATAGAGTCTAGAGCATCTTATATTATGGTTCCGCAGCCAATGAGATCGCAGAATCAACCGATGAGAACACCGAAGGACCAGTCACGATGTGAAAAGCACATAAGCCTCGCCATGCGTTTCTTAGGGTGTGAGTAACCATAGGATTCGTTCCCAACATTTTGTTGCAGATGCCAAAATTACACTACACCATTAAGAAGCGTGGATAGACTTTTAAAAGTGTAAGCATCACAAGAAGAATCCTGACGAGCGTTGACAAAATCACTTACTACTTCGCAAAAAAAAGGGGGGGGGCGGAGATAGAGAGGTAGAAACAAAATGAGAGAAAGGAAGTGAGATAAAGGCAGTCAATGCCACAAAAAAACCAAAACATAGATATATAAACGCTCCTAAAAAAACATTATTTGAACGAAGTACAAGGTCAGTATCGAAGAAACAGGAAACTGACAGCTTTGAAAACCCCACCGAGCAACATTGGCTGACGCCATTTCTGGGGCTGGAAGCGTATGATTGGTTCCTATCGTCACCGAAAGCTGACGCGTCCCTCGTGTCCAATGCATGTGCTCAGAAGTACAGACGCTTTGCACACTCGCCAGATTACAATCGCCATTGCTGACCTTCCCTTGCCTTTCACCGAGATGCCGAGCCAGTGAAGCGGGGAGTTGGCGAGCCTCCACAAAGGCCAATGTTGGGAGAAAACACAGTGGAAACTAGAATTTCAATAATCTGTCTTTCCTGTGGTACTGTTGAAGTGAAGAGAACGGAACAAGAGGAAAAACAAAAAGCGAACGTCGGTTATGGCAATGACGTCGTCAAGTACGAACTTAGTAAGGACGAACTCAGATAAATGGACAAGGACGACTTTGTTGGTGTATAGTGGGAAAGTCTGCAGACAGGCATCGTGGAAAAAATTGTGCTTGTGACGCTTGGTCACGTCGAGTTTGATCCTATCATTTCGTTTATCGAGCTGCCAATCACTGAATTCGAATTCTCTCCAGTGTGCCCGCGGAGTGGCATCCCTTCAACTCGCTTTGGGTCTGAAGGTTTATTTTTGTTAATCTATATATCGGCACAAGCGATGAAAATCAATAATAGATGAGGAGTGATATCTACAAGCCGGAGCATACCAAACCGCGAAAGAAAAAAAAGAAAAAAAAAGCACCCGGTAGGTCAATGTACGCCTATGTTGTATCCTGTATTTTCAATGAGTGTACCTATATACCAGAAATCACTAGTCCTACCCCCGGTTCATGAAAAATAGAAAGAAGCCTAAATCATCCCCGCTAGCGGGAAAGGGGAGGGGGGGGGGGCGCTTCCTATATTTATGAAAATCACATTAATAATCAACATAGAGGAGGCCCATACCGCTCAGTCGATCGGACGGCAACAACGAGAAACAGAAACACAAATTACAATGCCAAACAAATACAAATAAACCAAAAAACGGAAAATATAGCCACCTATAAGGCGTAAAGAAAATAAAGAGTCCTCGAATTTCGTTTCAACAACACCCAAGAGGAGATCCGATGCCAAACACGCCCAAAGGAAAGGCGAACACGCCGTCTCTTCACCATGCCACCGCGCACCAAAATAAATAAAATCAACGTGTACCTCAATAAATTTATATCCATCCTGGGATCTGTTGATTCGTGCTTTAGGAGCTTCGGCGTGGCAAAATGACGACGAGAATGCGTTTTTCTTCGCCTTGTTGCGTTTTTTTTTTCGTGTTTTCTTTAGTTGAGAGGAGGCAAGGCCAGAACATGGTGAGGATCACCGAGGGGACCAGTGCCAGTTTTGTGAGCACCCGGGGAGCCATCCGACACTGCTATTGCAGTAACGATCGGCGTGTTTGCAAACGTCGAACATCACCGCCTCCTCCCCCTATCCCTACACCACTCCGCTTAGATTTTATAGTCCCTCCCCAGGAAGTGTTTTTTGGAGGCACTGCTGTTCGTGGCGTTGCTTTCTCGTGTTTCTGATAAGAGGAAAGTAGCTGTGTTTGCGGTGATGCTTCGCTGAACCTGCTGTGCTTTGCTTACTGCGCTGCGAAAACGGGTGGGAGCTATCTGGATTTAGCCCGGTGCAATTTCGGTTCATCAATGCCGGTGAAACAGAAATACCCTCTAAACTCCTTAGAATCGTGGTTGTGTTTCTTATAGCGCTGCCAGCAATGGAATTGTGAAATTGCACACGGCTTACGTGCAGTAAGCCACTAGCTGTAACCAGTGTTGGTAAGTACTTTAAGTACTACTTCAAGTAGGTTTAGGAAACTTGTACTTTACTTGAACTTCAGTCTCTGAATATGTACTTGTACTTTACTTAAATTATCTTTTTTCTGCTACTTTCCGAGGAAAGTACAATTCCCGACTTCGAAGTGCATTCCCCAAATTTGGTTTTGTTAAATTTGTATCACGAAACGATGCTTTGTCAACTACAAAGAAATACTGGGAGGGATATTCTACTCTCACCAGAAACGTGAGCAGGCGACGCATCGCTCCATTTGTTTCGGAGGGGGGGGGGGGGGGGAGATAAAAAAATTTTTAGTAGTTTTTTTTTTAATTCTTGCTATTTCTTGGTCGGTCAGCGCAAGCAAGGAGGTTTAAAATATTGGGAGAGCAAAATTAGTTACAATGTAGCACCTGAGACTGTGGTGCAAAAAAATTAAACTTTTAATTCAATGAAAATGACAACAGAGTTGAACATGACAATGTTTTGAGACATTCTCTTTTGTCTTTTCTCTCGACTTGAAAGTTCCTTAATTTTTTAGCACCCCAATCTCAAGTGTCAGATTATGATTAATTATCACCAGCTCATTTGCGCACTCACCTTTTTTTTTCATTAAGGAGAGGACACATCTCTATGAGAGGATTCCTTACGGAAGCAACGGGGCTGACGTCATGCTTTCTCCTAGTACAGTTAAACAACTTGGGTACAACGATCCAGTGCAAGCGGCGCCAAATTCGGAAGAGGGACTTCTGAATTTGCTCCATTCCTGAAGATATCTACTCTGTGCCCACTTGGCTTTATAAAATATTCGCTGCTGTTTTTGAAAATAGGTCATGCGCCCCTGATTAATCCTGGGCGATACATACCAGTTAATAAACCACTGTATAGGAGAATGAAAGGGCATCAAAAAAGATTGTGTCAAAATACTTGTACTTTACTTGGAAAGCAGACTGTATTTATAGTACTTTACTTCAAGCACATTGCACCAGTGTAATTACTACTTAACTTGAAGTACATCACATCTCATTTACTTTGTACTTTACTTGAAGTACCTTTTAGATGTACTTAACTCAACACTGGCAGTAACTAACTTGACCAATATGTCTGTGGCACACTAGATTTCGATGGTGTTTAGTGCTAGAGAAAAGCGTCGAACAGATGAATTCCGAGTAATCTACGGAAAGGCACTGCACGAAAAGAAGAGGCACGAAGACTGTCTTCACTAGGGACAGAGGAGACTCGGTTTATAATTAGGATTGCGAGCTTTCCGGGTTTCCTTTACCTCCAAATTTGTGGGAGTTTTTTTTTTTCATTTTTACAGGTTTAGATTTTTTTTTTTACTAATTGTTGGTGTCTGGTGATAAACCGGTGCTTATCGTAGCTTCTGTTAAAGAAAAATCGAACACGGGCCGAACCTCCAGGAACCATGTGCGGAACCCGAATACTTGAAAAACGTCCCCGCACCGTTAAGAAAAAAAAAAAAGATAATCTGTGTGCTTCTCATGCTAACAGAAGCCATGATAACAGTTTATTGGGGGGTGTGCGTTCCGAGTCAACACTAAATAAATCTGTCCCGAGAAGATAGGGTACCTCTTACTCAAGGACAGCTCCCCTTCGGGGTTCATTTCCCCAGATCTTTGCACCTCGGGGGTTAATTTTAGGGATTTATCGGTTTTCCACTGAAACTAATCTTCGCGGTTTATAGATTTTCACGGAAAACGCGTAAAAACCTATTTATAAATGAGGAATTTCGCTCACATGAACACTCGGCACGGCAGATCCAGGGGAACCCGTAACTTGAAGATGGAATCATCCGCGCATGCTACGATCAATAATCAGCGTGACCATGGAAAGACGTCGCAAGCATGCCCTGATGAGTAGCTTTAACCTCGGTCAAAGCTCCGATGGAGCTAAACCGGTCGAGATTCCAACATACGGGGGCATCTGAATCTGACTGTTCATACATTCGAGTGCTTCGAACAGATCAGCACTCATACTCACTCTCAGGAATGTCGTTCCCTGGAACGCCGTTCCGTAGAACACTGACTACCGGTTGCACCACGCGGCGTGGGAAGTAGACCATTTGCGAAAAGTCCACCGCCCTCCGCGGCAGGCGACGAAGGAAACGCAGGCGAGCGGGGGAGAACAGCCAAGCAACTGCGCTACTCTGTTCCTCTTCCACACTGTCAGTGTCCCGTGGTAGACGCTGCAGTAGCAAGAAGCATACAGGACGTTCCCACAATTCGTCGCGCCCTCCGCGCTCGGCCTTCAGGCATATTTCTGGAAGGTAAATTTTTTTTAACAAAGCGTTAAATTAGGCTAGTTTATACCTAATGACGGAAAGGAAAAACAACACTAAAATTAACGAAGGAGAGAAGGAGCCGAGTTTACGTACAAAACGCTGAATATGAACATAATTTTTTCTTCGAAAGGGTTTATTGGGAGGCTGCACCGATATACGTTTGGGGAAACTCGGACGCGTCACGTATATTACTCGCATAATCAGCATGGCCCATTCGATCCCTCTTAGCATTGTGAGTTCATCACACAAAGAAACTAAAATAAACACATTACAAAGTCGACATGTACTCTCTCTTGTTACCGTGTTGCCTTTTTGACCTTCTAAAATCACAAACCATACCACCGACATGAAATTCTATACTTGGGCACTCACTCATGTGCTGCACATTGAACCTTCATAAGGCACTGAGTGGCGGCGCCGCTTAATTCTGAAAGTGCGTACTATCTTCAGAACTACGCATATCATCCTTCCTTTGTCGCTGAAGTGGTGACAATGAAAACACCAGACGAATCTCGCCAAACCCAAGGAAGAAGAACAGTCAACCTTCTGTGAAACGGCGGCTTCTCCTATTATTGTTTGCTTGATTCTTTCTTCAGAGAAGTTCTTAAAAAGAAGCGCAGGAACAAGATGTCGTCGCATCTTCACGCGAATATGTACTAACCAAAGATACTCGCTAGACACCTCAGAAGTTCGTGAAAACACAAATCATAAACCAAAAAAACTTCGCTGACCAAGGCCCGCCAAGTGGAGCTGGCTCGGTCATTGTACGACCGTCATATCGCCAGCCGATTCGGTTACAGCCCGACAAAAACTCTCCCTACCAAAAGCCGCGGTCCGCGGGCGAGCGGAACAAACGTCACAGACATCCGGCAAAAACGGAAGTGCGCGCACTTCCTTGCTCGCTCCGCAAGTCGGAAGCGGAAGTGACGAACGCGAGGGGAGGAACCGACTTGTCTCCGCGGCGGCGGATGGGCATATGAGAGATGAGGAGGAAATCAACTTCTCCTCACTTCCGGTAGTCGTCGTCTTCTCCCGCGAATGCGCTGAATACGTCGCTCTTTTTCCTAAGATGACAGTGGAGTGGATGCTAGGGACTGGAACTGGCCAATTACAGGTCGACCCCCTGAGTAACGTGGCTACGTGATCCGTGGCGTGTATTCGTGGTTGAGCGCTGTGACGACGAGCAGGGGCGGTAGGGGATTGGTTCGAGCAAGTCACGGCCTCTACTTAACTGTCAGTTTAGAGTGAACAGAGTATAGGTTGTTCTATGTGAATCATGAAGTCGAGTTGGCGACACCAGACGCTGTATAGTCCGCTGTGTCAATGAACTTCGCCTTAGGCTCCTGGCCAGAAAGGCCAATGAGGTGTCGTCAAAACGCTACGTCACGATGGTCTTTGGTAAGATGAACCAATCAACGGTTGATGATGCGCCGCTTCAAATTGTCAGCTGAAGGAATTGACCAAGTCAAATATGTTTTATGAACATTTAATTTAGACAGGGGAACTTATTGTCAGATGAAGTCTAGTATCTCACCTGTGTCCATGCAATCTTCTAATTCAGTAGGACTGTTCACTTAGCTTTTTTAACCTGCACCACGCAGAAGTCATGACCTTGGGTTGTTTTGTTGTTTCGGTGTATACGCGCGAGCAGGGCTTTCCTGCGGTCCAACTTTAGGTGGAATGCAGTTCAGATGTGCTGCTCACATCAACTGAGTCCGGCAGTCTGGTTAGAGATAGAGAGGCAGGCCAACAAGCAAAGAGATTTCCTGGAGAGGACAGCGCCTATCTTTCTCCAAACTTCGGACAATATTATAGAGACCTAAGAAAGCATGACGGATAAACTAACAGGGGGCCAGACACACACACAAAAAAATAGAAACAACTAACAGTATATTGAAACGCGGGATTTCTCGCAAATAGGTTCCATCGTGTTCGTGTTAGAGATAGGCTGCTTTGGATTTGTATGGGCCTTTCGATGTGTGTTTGCGTCACTGTCCGAGTAAATATCCCATCTCGAAGAGGTATACTCTTGGGAAGAATCATCTTGGGAAGAAACAGCGGTAAAAGAAACAAGGACAAGAGTAAAGGAACAAACACGACAGTGACGGCGCTGAACTAGCAACTGTTGTTTATTACACAAAATTGGAAGGAAGAAAACAAGAAGCATCTTAACCAGATAAAAATATATAGACACACACAAACGTGCCAACCAAGCAGCATAATATGTCGCGACAGGCCCAATCAGTGGCTACGTAATGCCCGTCATAGTCGATCGCAGGTACCCGAACTCTTTGTCAGATAACGCCACAGACGGTTCGCTGACGCATCTCCCGCCAAGTTCTGAGATAAAAAAGGCCTCGATAATTTCTCTTGTCACCCTGTCTCTGCGCCTATCCAAAACAGTGACTTCACTAAAATTAGGCTGGCACTTGCAGTCCCTGCAGTGTAAAGGTAGCAACCCCCCGACTGTAGCCCTGAGTGAATACGCATGCTCCCTAAGTCTATCATTTAGGCAGCGGCCCGTCTGTCCAACGTACACCTTGCCACAAGACAAGGGGATCTTATAGACCACACCAGACACACAGGCCACAAACGGCACTGCGTGTTTTTTGGTGCATTTGTTTTTTGACCGCTTTTCGGCAATAGCACCCACCTTTGCACATATCTAACCCATTTTTTGTGGGGCAGAGAACACAACCAGGACACCATGCATAGCGGCCTCCAACTTGTTTTAGGTTATGGGAAACCTGATGGAGATAGGGGACGACCACCATTCTTTTTTGTCGAATTCAGTCTTCCTCTCCCTCCCTTTAGCTTTCTTCAACAGGGAGCTAGCCACCTCGGTCAAAAGGGCTGATGGAAATCCTCACAGTTTTAATCTGTTAACCTGTCCGTTGAAGCTTTCCTTCATCAAGTGGACGCAGGACTTTTTTAGGGCGGACCCGAGACAAGAGACCGCTATACTCCTCTTTACCAATTTAGAGTGGCAAGACCTATATTCCTGAATGGCCTTTTTTGTGCATGGACTAAACGACCAACAAACACGTCTTTCTTCAAAGTGCAACGAAAGGTCAAGGAATTGAAGAACCCCTTCGTTAGGTTCTTCAAACGTGAACCTGAGACCCCGCCACAGTTCCCAAAAACAGAAAGTACATTAGCTTGCGTGTCAACCCCATCAGCGCGCCCCCCAATGTGTTCACCTCAAACCAACTAGCCCAACACGTCACAGGTATGCTCTTGCTTAGATTTGAAAACTGCTGCACGCAGCTAGAGACAATAAGGATAGTTACCGCCCATTACGACTTCTTTCTTCCTTGGCAGTTGGGTTATCGAGATTAAAGGGGAACCCTGCCGATTTTTTCAGCTACCGAATCCAATGGCACCTTTCGAGTGCGGGTGGCTTTCCTGAACCCGAAATGCTATCACGCTCCCATAAATTCACCTTAGTTAATTAAGAAAAGCGATATTTTGTTCGCTAACGAAACCGAAACTTCGTTCCCCCTTGTTTTATTTTTCCGGTTTTCACCGCCATCAACATGTGACGTCACCGACGGGAAGCGAGGCGCACGGCCGGCAATCGGGTACGCTTGCGCCCTCCTTTCTCGCGTCTAAAACAAGTTCACACACTTCAACCGAGTACCACCGAATGAGACACGACCGGTTTTTAAGCCTATTGCGACGGCGTAGGACCAGATGCTGCTGCGGTGCAGGTCCTAAGCCGTCGAAGAGGTCTCGTCTCAGCCGGTCTTACTCGGTTGCAAGTGTGTGAACCAGCCTCAACAGCGGGAAAACAGGGGAATTCGTGTTATGTGAAGTTGATAATAATCTATATCTGCGCAAAGTACTACCTTGCCCAACGTGCTGATCTATGAGAGCAAAAAACGAATACGAATGCAATTGAGATTTTGAGAAAACCGTTTTTTGCAACTCGGTATACGCTCAAGCCGCGGCTCGCTAGTTTCGTGAAGTCGATAGCGCGAATACGTTCTCCTTTTATCAGAAGCAACCAATTACGCTGGCAAATAAAGGTCGAAGAGTGGCGCAATAATTTTTTCACCAATTAACCAAGCACCACGGAGAATGGTCAGAATGTATAGGTACAGGTGCCGCATACGCTCGTCTCACCTGAATGAACGTGCCATTTGTTTTAGACTTCTTTAGAAATATTGTTGTAGCAGACGCCAGCACGTGTAACTACTACAGTGGCGTGCATATGCTCCTTGGTGCTTGGGTAATTTAGCAAAAGTCTGCATTTGCCATTTCAGAAACGCGCTTCTGGTCGGTGCCATTCTCAGCGTTCGTGCGTGTGGCGGTAAATTTTCTCGCGTTCTGAAGCGACGAACATGCGCGTGCTGGACTGTGACATTACGCATGTAGACTGTGATTCTCGTAAACATTGATGTGTACAGACGTTATGCAGCAGCTGCGCATGGGAATCGCCATAACCGACCTTCAATTTTTGTTTCCTCTTGTTACGTTTACTTCACTCCATCGTGACCACAGCAGGGCAGGTCATTGCCATTTTAGATTATACTGTGTCCATCTCCCCAGTTTTGGCCTTTGTGGGATCTCGCCAATGTCCGCTTCACTGGCTCGCCATCTGGGTTAGGACAAGAGAAAGTCAGCAATGGCGGCTGTTATCTGGCGCGTGTGCAGAGCGTCGATATAGTGGAATGAACAGCGTTCGTGCAGGCCAGACGGCAGGTTACTGTACATTAAGATCGTGCCAAACTGAAAATTAAGAGAACTACGCAACCACCAATCCAAATATCAATGTGCAATGAACATACTTGATAGACAAACACAAACTCATCTTCAAGTAAATAATATTTGCATGATTATGCAGTAGTGCGTTAAGCACAAAATTACATGAATATGTTGAATTTAAGATATGTTGACAAAAAATCACCTGAAGAAAAATTGCTAACCGTATTTTTTTTGTTTACTTTCGGAGTAGAATGCAACGCGTTCAAGCACTTTTCGACGAGTGCCCATGAAGGAGGGGTAAATCTATGTGACGTTTTTACATTAATTTTTTTTTATTTTGCACAGCCTCTATCAGCGGTACATTTGCACTCCACCCCGCAATGACATTAATGTTTTAGTACTTCTAAAATATTTTCCAGCCTTTAGAAAATGTATCTGCAATAAAATAAAATAAAGACGTTTTGACCACCTCTTCTGCGAAAGTAAATTACACCCCAACCATTTGAAAAATAAACCAAGCAACGGCTCTATCGTATGCTAATAGAGCTGAACACCTGCTCCCTAAACTTCTATAATACCTGACACGAAAAGCAGTGCGTTCCATGTCGTCTAAACTCACAATTCGTTTAAACGTTTCTCTTATCGTTTTCAAAAGACCGGCCGCGCGAGTGAAACTCCGAGAGTAGCCCAAGTTAGATTCAATATCCAAAACAAATATAGGGTTTATAAAAAAATAAAAATAAAATCATTGAAGCAACTGTGAACTACAAAAATATGCCTGCGCCAATTGACGAAGAGTGCTAGAATGTGCATCATTTTTCTTCGATATTATTAGCGCTCCTTTTGGACAGAAGTCGTAGTGGGTACAGCCGGCTTGAGATTGCGATTGCCACTTTTGAAGCTTTTCCAATTGTAGAATTCTACTCACCTCTCAGCACGCGGCTGTAAAGGGTTCTGAGCATAAGCGAGAATGTTTCATGCGACAGTCGTTTTTTCGGCACGCAACTCGCGCATGGGAACCCTGACGTGGCTGGCTCCAGTCCTGACGTGGCGTGCATTTTTTTCTCCTACGAAAACAAGGTTACAAATGTTTTTTCCGGCACTGTTTGTACTGTCCACCGCAGAGCACAAAACGCTACCCAATGAAAATGAACTTTCAACCTTAAAGTTGCAAAAAAATAATCTCGATCGCTGGCGGCCCGGAAAGCCGCTTCGCTGCTGCCCGAGTCGCTCGTCCCAGTTCACCGCCAGTGACATTCCTGGGTAGGGAACTGTAGGGGATTTTCATTCTTGCAAGTAGAGAGTCGCCTGCTGGAACCCTCGCGGCCGGTGTAATTTGAAAAATCTATAACTTCACGCAACAAAATTATTCTTTATAAATTATTTTGGTTTTCAGTTAAGAAAGGGCGACTGAAGCGGTCTGCCAATATCTAGCCAAATCGAAGGCCACAAAAAATCGGCGGATTTCCATTTTAACGAGTTAAAAGAAAGCGAGGATTTACCAATTATGACGTCATTCGTGGCTTCCTTATAGGTTCATGGTTGTTTCTTATGCAGAGCGCAAGTCATCTGCTTCTCTTGCACAGGGTTGTCGGTAACGTCAGAACGACGCCGAGCTCTGATTGGCTCAGATCGAAGGATAGTGGGAAGACCTCGAGGCAGCTTGCTTTGAGATCTACCCACTACCTTCACTTCAATTAGAGTCAATCAGAGCTCAGCGTTTTCCTGACGCCACTGAAACTTCTCCGAAAAAAAAGCAGCGGACGACTTGCTTTTCGTATAGGTTGACTTTGCAACTCCATGAGGTGACCAGCCATTATAACTTGCAAGATTATCGATGCTGACGCACTCGGTCGTTTTTAACTTCGCCGTGACTAGGAAGGCCGACTATCCTGCCGCAAAGATGCTGCTAGCACTTCGATCCATACATACTCCACCTTAGAGAACATCTACGCCACCTCACAGTACAGGCCAATATTGTCTTAAAGGTTTTAAAAGGCGAACTGAGAGCAGAGGGGGTGTGAGTTAATGAATGAGAAAGAGAGAAAAAGGACAATATAATAACATAAGGCGTTCGAGTTCCTATATGTTGGCAGAAATATTGAGACACCTTAAAAAATCACCAAAAAGGAAAAAAAATTAAGTCTGGTCGGGACACGCGTGTCAAAAAAAAAAACTAATGTTGCGGTAAAAAAAAAAATTAGAGCAATATTTACTGCGCAAGACGTGATTCAGTCGGTAGTCACCTCCTTTCCAATTGTTTTCTCTTTGGCATTTCGGGCGCGTGGAAGAGAGGTGGATGGACTTGGCCATCACATTAAGGTGGAGAGAGTGTATGACCATCTCGTTGAGGTGAAAAGAGTGTACGATCATTCCGTGACGTCATGGACTTTGCGCGCGTAATTCAGATGCAACTAAAATAAATCTCGCGCCGCCAGTATTGCTCTAATTTATTTTTTCTCGCGCAAAAATTAATCTTTAGACATGTGTGTCTCAACCAAACTGTTTAAGACAATTTTTTTTTCAGTGGTTCTTTAAGAGGCTTTGTTGTGGTAGGAAGGCTGCATTGGATCCTACTAAAGGAAATGTAAGATGCACAGAGCAGAAGATGTTAAGCATAAACGCGCATGACGTATTTAAGATCGTAAGCTAGTCCAATAGACCAATTTCACTAAGAGTGCGGCACACGCGTGACGCCGCGATAACTTTAGTTTAAGGGAGGCAGAAGGCGGTGCACGAGACGGCTCGTGGGGTCTCCTGCTTTACACGCGCAGAGCTGCAGCCAGGTTGCCGCACGTGCTAAAAGACCATAAAGTTCCCTCAATGCCTTGCGGCAGCGCGGTGGCGCAGTCAAACTGGCTGGTGAGATCGGTCCATTGCAATATGCAATCTACTAACAAATTCTGGCTCGCATCCTACGCCTACTTAAGCTAATATACATTGTTAAGTTGTGTAATGCATAACATACATTCATGACCTTTACTGTAGAAACGTCACAATACTAGCTGTTGTTGTTGTTGTTGTTTTACAGCGATAGTTGCTATGGGATCTCCCACCACTTGAAATAACATCCCTTGTTGATCTTGTAGGTCTAGCAATTGTTGAGGTTGTTGAAGTTGTTGATGTTGTTGTAGTTGTTGTCATTATTGACATTGTAGTTGACGTAGTACACAAGACTGCTCAATTTTTTCTGCTACCTTCTAGGACAAATGAACGTTAAGGTGCTGCTACGCTCTGTTTCACCTTACGATGGACCACCTAGGAGGCTACCAGTTACCGGAGCCAATCCATAGCTCGTAGAGCGTCACGTGGCTTTCCGGTTGGGCGGAAAGAAGCACGGACAGTGAAGTCACGTGGCACATGTGGTGCACTGGATTGCCTAACATGACTGGTAGTGTCCGTTGCGGTAGATTGTACGGTGAAACGAAGGTCCACGGCGTAAGCGGTTAAAAAAAACCATTGAAAATTTCGGAAAAAAACAGTTTTTTTTTGTCGTTTTTTTTAACCAGAATAAAATTGAAAAAAACAAAAAACAGAGCTCACGATCTGTGAAACGCTGCCACGCGCCGGTGGCGTCGACGTTCATTTCTCGCTGGACGTCGGGAAACTTCTGTCTAACGTCGCAGAATACAGATCCTGGAAGGGAATTTGTTCAAAAGAAGGGAGTTTGGGAGTCTGTAAAGCACCTGAATCCATCCACGTGGTGGCAAGGACTTTGCTTCAACCAACCCTTCAGTCCCCTCAACTCTCGCGTTCTGCACATTCCCCCTTCTACTACGGCATGTGAAAGAAACTGCATGGTCCGAGTTTGAAAATGTGCACATCAAGCTACGTAACAGGCTCGCAGGGGATCGCGTGCAAAAACTTGTGTACGCGCGCTCCAATTTTAATGTCTGTAAAGCTTCGTCCGCTGCACAGCGAAGCTTTGGCGCGTCATGCGGAAATGAATCTGAATTATCGGACACGGATTGAAAGAAATGTCAGTCTTGTCGCTTTGATGTGAAATGAATGCCTTGACGTGAAATCGTACCTAGATTAAGAAACCGGAAGCTGTGCTGGAACCTGGGACTTTTGTGGTGCAGTAATGTAACAATTAAATTATTTTCAGTGTTAACACAATAAATGTATCTTGTTTTTCATAGCTCTTTGCGAATTCGTCTTTTTTTTCAATTTTTCGTATTTTTCTGGAAAAAAAAACATGAAAAAAACATGTCTTTTTTTACGCCGCTCAAAATTTCGTGAAATTTTACATGTCTAGGTACACTGTTGGGTGGACAACATGTTGGCTGTTAGACAAGTATCACCGTTACAGTTACTGCGTACTTTATTTAGTTCTCAGGGCATACTTTAACCTCGTTCTTGTTTCTTTAATTCCGTCTTCTTTTCCTCCCGTGCAAACTAGCCTACCATGACTTACTATCCAGGTTTTACATCTTTGTCTACTTGTTTTGTTCCCACATAAACTCAGCCGGCTATATATATTTTTCGCAGGGGTGCATAAATTAACAACATCTTCATTCATCGCCAATGACCCAACTAAAAGCGTTATCTATGGAGCAGACTACTGAACCATGGATAGTTAGTCATATCTGAGGAACAAAGAGGCAGAAACAATAGCATATTGAAGAAAAAAAACAATTAAAACAAAATATCAAAGCAAACAAGGCAGTACAAGAAGGTCATCGCTGTTCTTTTGTTTACATATATACGCGGCATATGAAAATTTCATACGCACTTTTAACATAAAAACTCAACTTAATTGCAAAGATGGAACCAAGAAAGAGCGCAGAAGGAAATTAAATGTCGCCGAACGGGGTCCAGCTCTTTCGTCAATATTTCCGAAACGATCGTTTGCGAAGCTTCTCCCCGAAAATTTAGCAAATGGCAAACTCAACGGCAAGACGACACCGGAAATACCCACTTCACCTCACAAAAAAAAGGAGCACCAAACATATAAAAGGCAATCAAGAACAAACAGGAGGGAAGGGAGGCATAGAAGTAGCTGTGGCGATATCAAATAGAGGAACCGCTCTTACAAATGGCAATTTACAACAAAGGGACGAATCTTCCAAGCCTCCTTGGACACTTTTCCTGCCACCGCCATCTTTATTTCTTCCTTGCCATTCTTCTACACTCCGTTTCATCTTGGGATGGACCGCAGAGGACGCTACGAGCCCTCGGAGCCAATCCAGTACCGTGGAAGTGTGACGTGACTTCCGGTAGAGGCGCAGCGACGTGCAAGATACGTACCGCTGGACCGGCTTGAACGGCTTGTAGCCTCTGCTGTGGTTCATCGTAAAATGAAACCTAGTACAGAAGCCGGTCTGTTTGAGCCTTCCCGAGCGCTCGATCATTGGAAGCGAGGCGTCCCTGCCAATCTCTGTTTACGACACTTGGTCACACTCCCTAAAAACGTACACACACGCACACACAAGCGCACGCGAACACAAACAGACCTCCTTTGTCTTTTTTTTTTGTCTCTTTTTTTTTTCGGTACGTTTCAAACTATACGTGCGTCCCAAGTCGTTTCGCTTTAGCTATTGGACACTGGTCCACTCGGGACATTTGTTATTTGATCCCGCGGCTGCGCAAGAAGTGCGTTGAGATATCGGTTTTCTTTCCCCATTTCCCCACTCCCTTGCTTCCCGCGTCTTTTCATTTTGGAGCCGCTTGGTTCGACCGGCCGCCGATAGATGTCACCGTCCAAAAAAGTAGGTGCGACTCCAAGCGAGGCAGTGGCAGTCATATCTTTGCGCGCCTTTTCTCGGTTTCCTCCTTTTTCTCGTCCTTCTTTTATTCTCTGCGCTAGTGTAAGTGCGCGGATTCTATTTCTTCGTTTAGTGTACTAGAGCGGATGTTCTCGTCTCTTTCGGCTTCGAGACACCCACTAGGGCAAAGGAACACGGTGTGGAAGTCACGGTGCACAGTGAGAAGATTACACAGGGTTTTCTGTGCAACTGACTCTATACTGGGGCCGAATGCTCGTCCAACAGAAAGTTGGGGCCGAACGACTATAACGGAGCGCACCGGTTGCATTCTCGCAACGATGAGGCCGCGCATTTCTCATCCCGCATTGCGTCGTCGAAGTGCCATCGACAACACTACGCGAAGTTTCGCTTTCAACTTTGTGTTTGAGAAGTCGATAGAGCCCTTGACATTTTACGAAACAATATAATAAACACGCAAGTAAAGAGGAGACATATGAATATCTTGCGTGAAAACAATGCCTGTGTCGTCCTTTCTCCCACGTGTTTATTCTCGTTCGATGATGCACCTTGTTCCAAAATTTCGATGGGAAAATGGCGGCCGACGCAGCTCTCGAATACATGGAGCTCTATGGCGCCAAAAACGAAAACTGACTGAAAATGGGCCTCATTTCCCATTGCAATTTTCACAAAATCACTTGTAACTTTTGAATAAGATATCGGTTCCGGCTGAAACTTTGGCATTTGGTTCGGACCTCTAGTGCTACTTTGGGCGGAGAATGAGTGTTCGGCGGCGCATAGTTTAATTTTGCGATGAAACAAATCCTGTAAATGTTTTTGGGGAGACACCTGTATACTTCTCTCGATCGACGTTGATCAT
>JAZHYW010052720.1:0-13860 GCA_037355805.1 Ixodes ricinus
AAGTCCTACAATGCATTTTACAGTATTTGGAGCCATCGTTTAAAGGGGCCATGAAACAAAAATGTATTGACCTCATCTTAATTTTCTTATATTCAATAAAGCCCAAAGATGTTGTTTTTTAAGTTTTGCGGCCAAATATTGCGTCTGGAATTTACAAACCACGTTTAAAAATCATAAGTTTCGGCGATTCTGAAACGACCATACGACACGGTGTGGGAACCAGAGGCAACAAAACGTCATCATAAGTGATATATAAAGCGGAACAGATATTAAAGGGGTCATGAAACGATTTTCCTACTTCTTTTTCCTTAGCTTTAATCCTCAACTCAAAAGCGAATCATGAAATCACGTGGTCGTGACGTTCCTTCGGCACCGGTGCGATGACTCCTAGCTTCCACCGTGCTTTGTATGCACACCATAGAACTTGTCATTCCCCAGTGACGATAAGTTCGGTCAGGGCACTCATTGGCCACGAACGCGAATCCAAATATTCGTCGACGGATTGATTGTTGACGAGCGCATACGTCCGAGTGACGCAGTTCTCGTGTCCAATGCGTGAGCTGGGCTCTGCTGACGTCAGTTTGGCGCCGGTGACGCGCCTTTGGAACCGCGGATGTATCATAGTGAAAATGCGGACAGCTTTCGAAGGCAAGAAGGTACAAAATAGTCCGCTATATTTTCAAATGTTCGTACCGAAAAGCTGGCTTTTGACTTTCTAGCCTCTTTCTTTTGGCCAACTAAACGATATGCGATTATTAAAGTCCCAATTTAAAATCATTCATCCCAACCCAAAATTCGTTTCATGGGCCCTTTAAACTTTATTTATTGTTCGCATAACAAATTGAAAATGATAAAAACAAATAATCATTTATTGACGCTCTTATATTATTTACACGATACAGCATCACGTGATTGCGATTGAGTTTCGGTTTCAAACGCAGCCTAGTCTTCCGTCGCTTGGTAGCCATGGTAACAAGCGGGTCACGGGTCTATAGACCTATTGCAGTCTTACCCAAGCATCAAGGAGAATGCAGGGATTGGTGTTCCACGCGCCGCACGTGCTGGCCTCAGCAGTAGTAACTTTTCCAAAGCAAAAACCTAAAACAAATGGCATCTTGCACGCGCGTTCGTCAATGCTTTCTTTTGGTTATTTACTTCGAATCTTTTATACAGGAAAGGCGTGCGCGTGTGGCGCGTGGAACACCAATCCCTGCATTCTCCTTGATGCTTGGGTAAGACAGCAAATGGTCTATTAGCGGCGAGATGTTTTGGTTGCGCCCTCCTATGGTTTCCTCTCGTGACGTCATTACCTTGCGAACAACAAGTTCGATGGTGTTTAGAATGAGCATGGTGGACGCTTGAAATCATTGCGCTTTCAAACTAACACTGCCAACACCATCAAAATTAAAATTCTTACATTCCTCTTATTTCCATCGATGAGAAATCCTTTGCTGAAATATCAGACATGATCTCCTTCGTTGACATGTGACATCATTATGGTGCCGCTTTTGAGGCGGTATCTGACGCTCTGTCTGTGGTCATTCAGTCCGGTCTACGTCGCCATCTTGCGCAGACAACAAAAATTCCCTACTGGTTACTTATGATGACGTGTTTGTAGAGCTGAGAGGGAAGCTCCCCGAGAAACCGAAATTATCTTTTTTGCGCCAATAAATGAATCCGGACGATCAAATGAATGAACGTGGGTTATGCAATAAAGGACAAAGATTCCAAATACACATATAGCTCTGAATTTCGGGAAAACGTTTCACGGCCCCTTTAAATTCATTTTAAAGACATTTAATACTTGGTCAAAAAGAGCGAAAAAGAATGCCTTGTCTAATAATTTCCCCGCTAAATGCAACTGAAAAATTGACGTCACAGCTTCAAGTCGAGGTGTCAACGTGGTAATATGGCATTACGTAATTTCCCATCACGCCACGTCAAACTACGTCGAGTCGTGGTGTCAGGGGATACACAAACATCAACTGGCGTCAATTTCCCCGCTAGTTTTAGCCGGGGATATGTACGAATGCACGCAGGGACGAACCGACAAT
This sequence comes from Ixodes ricinus, assembly GCA_037355805.1. Classification (NCBI taxonomy): domain Eukaryota; kingdom Metazoa; phylum Arthropoda; class Arachnida; order Ixodida; family Ixodidae; genus Ixodes; species Ixodes ricinus. Next base: position 2,055 of record JAZHYW010052720.1, read on the forward strand.
ATTGGGGGATTAGAGTGCTCTGTTAAAAACATTCCATGCTTTAAATATAATAGTAAAAGGACATTTTAAACGATCCGTTATCAATTTACGTATTAGCAGAGCGTCGGGCAACTTTCCGTCAAAAGAAGCATGGACCAACGACACGTGCTTGAATAGAAGACGCGGTACCAATATCAAAAACGATCTCGGTACATCCACGCACGTAAAGACCCGGGCCCGCCTCTCCCCACCCCCAACACAACAAAAGGCCCGACCTTAGGAGCAAGCATCGGAGCACCAAACGACACGGCACGCCAAGAAAAGCAAAGGCGAGGAGCCCCAAGAGCACGCAGCCTCTTGCGCGCCGACGATGCAAGTGAGCAACCAATTTAGTCAGCCGTCTCTACCAGAGAGCGCTGGCGGTGTGACACCGAGACCCTCCCTCCTCCTTCTCTCTCCTTAATCCCATATTGGACGCTCCAGACCGACACTATGCTTCGTTTCACTTTAGGACGGACCGCAGCCGAGGCTACGAGCTACCCAGCCAATCCAGCGAGCTGAAGGGATACCACGTGACCAGACGCCCCACGCGTCGTTGCGCCCTTCCCTAAAGTCACGTGAAACCCACACGGCAGAAGGTTGGCTTCGATGGGGCGCAACGTACGTGGCAGCGTTTTCGGGAAGCGGCGCGACGACACGCGGGGCAGGTGGTCACGTGACGCGATCCCCGCGCTGGATTGGCTGGGATGGCTGGTGGTAGCGCCCACCACGGTCCATCGTTAGGCGAAACGGGGCATAGGCTTAATAGGATCGGGCGTTCGTGCCTACAAAGCAGCTGCCTTCCCCGCTTTATTTTTTTATTCCCCTTGAGCTTAATCTCTTTAAAAGTTGAAGAGATTCGGAAGAATGAAACGGAGGCTTCGGCGGGGAAAGAAGAACTCCCTAAATTTATCAGTTTCGGGATATTCCGGTCGCCCCGGCGTGTCGGTATGCGCGGCTGCTTGGAGGAGCTCGTCAATGTTATACAGGGTGGGTGTCAGCGCTCGCGTCTATGCGAAGTCCCTATGTCATGCAAAGTATGGCGAGCTGACTTTCCCAAATGCTTTGAAGCATCGATTTTTTGGTGCCTTTTTTGTTTTTGATTTTGAGGATTGAGGGAGTTTGTCGCGATGGGGTCGTTGGGCTATTGTTGCTGAGTTGAAGTGAGGGTGCGTTTCTTCCCCCTTCATTGTTTTCTTCTGTATTTTTTTATTTGCGTGCATTCTAATCTTTAAATTAACGTCACCAAGACAGGAGGGAAAGGGTTCTTTCTACTGAAATGGATAGAGAAAAACGGATGGGACTTTGAATTCCAATGTTTGTGTTTGATTTCCCAACGTTGCTAGCATAGCAACAAGGTTGCCTCTTTCAATGGAAAAGAAATAAATAAAAAGAGAATATCTTAAGCGAGTTTGGATGGGAGATGGACCAGAGAAAATTGCGCTTTTTTATTTTTTTGTCGGTTTCATCCTGAAGCGTTTGTAAGATTGGTAAACGGGAAAAGGGGAGGGGGGGGGGGGTTCGCGAAAAAGAGTATAAGGAAGGGAAGAAAAATTTATTTGGCCGAAAAAGGTCGAAATTTCTATTTCATCGAACCAGGCTCGTGGCTTGATTGCCAATTGAGAGCCACTTTTATGACACATCCAGTCCTCGGGGTAACACTGGGGGCAGAGGAAACCTTTCTCTCCCGCCTGTTACTATTTTCTTAGTTCATGGCTGCATGATATCACATCTTGTAAAACATGAGATGGGGAACAATAAACCCCGTCTCAGGGTTTACCAGATGTCGATTCATTACCAGCTCGTCTGCACTCTACACTGCTTGCAATATCACACTTGTCAAACTTGGAATAAATGTAGTACACCTCTTTAATCGGACTCGTTTTATTTTACGTTTGAAACAAGTCCAAAAATTGGGAATATGCAAGTCACGGCCTGGTTTCATCGGGCGTAAAACAACTAGCTAACTCTTCTCGACAACGTACAAAAAGCGGCAGCCAATAAAATGACAGCTTTACCTAACACAAACAACCAGTAGCGAATCGTGAAGTCAGGCCATAGACAACATATTCATTCTGCATACCCATTCGGATGTTGTCATCCACTATACTGTTGTGTATAATCGAGACGATAAGATCAACTAAACCTGAGGAACACAAGACGAAAACAAAAACGTTGTGTTTATTGTGCGGCAACAGGGGTAGCCTCTGACTTCGTCAGACTTCAGAGCTTGTTAACACCGCATCTACATAAATGAAGGTTTCTGGAGAAGTTGCTGTCCTACATAATTCTACTTCTCATACCTCTATGGGTTCGGAACTCTGGACAGTTGGCGGATTTTGTCAGAGCTAACGTGTTTGACAATGCATCAAATTATACGAATCAAATCGTCATACATGTGGAACAGAGCCATTTATACGCATAAAGAAACAATAAAATAATCTAAAAACCACAAAACGCAGATTTCTTTTTTTTTTTACTGGAATATAATTTTTTTTGACACGTCCTCAACTTTAAATTTAACGTGCCCTTTATAGATTGTTTCTAAAATATTTATGCACAAGACAGAAAAAAAAACGCTTAAAATTGTATGGATTAATTTAGAGACGGCAATCCTCAGGCCTCTTTGGATTGTAGCGTTTGGCTCTTTCAAGCTGTACTTTGTGGGAAAGTAGACGCATCAGATGTCTTAAAGAGGACCTGACCCCCCAAAGGTCGTATTTGTTTCTTCTCTAAAACGATGCCAGTTATAGTCATGGACAGGTAAAAAATACCACAACGCAAAAAAAAAAAAAAAAATGTTCCCGCGCGCGCGCGCGCGCGCGCGTTTTTTTTATTTTTGCGCTTTTCTCTTCCTTTCCTCACCTCTTTGCTTCTTTTGACTCGTGACATCAATTATTATTAAATTTAGAAGCTTTGTAAGCCACCTTTTATGGCATTTATTACCGGCATTCGTAAAATATGTTGTTTTTTAACACAATTTCGAATGCACTACGGCGTTTCTTTTGAAATACCGAAAATCGGAATCCGGTGTGATGTCGCCTTTTGGCTCTTTCTTCTCCCTCGGAAAACATGGTTGCGCTCGACACATGTAGCAGAGGATGATCGGTGAGTCAGGTAGTCGGACCGAGTGGTCATTTTAGGCGCCCGATGACCTCTGAGAAAGGAAATCGTCAAATGGTCAAAACAACTGGGTTTGGTGTCTGTATACTGTAGTTTCGGTTGTGACTCCCCAGGGGCAGCCTTTCGCGCAGAACCGGCGCGAGTGGCCCTCACGTCACCAGAAAGGTTCACCGCACCTTGTTTTCGACCTCACACCGTTTCAAGGAATTTGAGATCGATGAAAGGGCCCTAAAAGAATCAGGGGCAGATTTATGGATCAGGCCGGGGGCGGGGAGTTTGCTGAGGTATGACGTTCCGGTCGAAACGTTCTCGAGACATATTTAGTTGACTTAATATTTGCTATGTCACCAAAACTAAACCTTATTGGATGGTGTATATCAATGATTTTATGAAAACAAAGTTGACCTTCGTGGAGTTTAAAGGGCACTGACACCCCAAAGGTCGTATTTTTTTATTGTCTAAAACGACGCAAGTTGTAGTCATAAACACGCAAAAAAAACCGCATCGCGAAAAAAAATTTTCCCGCGCGCGCGCGCGCCTTTTTATTTTTGGCGTTTAAATCTCCCGCCGCTACCTCCTTGCTTCTTATGATCGATGACGTCAAAAATCAGGAAATTTAGAAGCTTTGTAGGCGACATTTCTATAACATTTAATAATGGCAATCGTAAAACATGTTTTTTAACGCAATTGCGAACGCACTACGGCCCTTCTTTTTGAAATACCAAAAATCAGAGTTCGGTGAGATGTCCCTTCCTAGATTTGTGTCCTCTCTTTGGCGGCGCTCGAGCAGATCGGCGTGTCGGCGAAGAAACCGGTTTTTTCCCGCGCCGGCTCCCTTCTATCCCGCCTCCCTCCTCGCTTCGGGTCAGCGGAGGTCCGAGAGAAAGTCGAGTCGCAGGAGACCGCAAAATTTGACTGACTGCACTGCCGGGGACCGCGCGGGAACTTCAAATTCAGCATTTGGAAATTGTTTTTTTAATTCACAAATACTGAATTCCCAAGTTTCGAATTTTGAGGGTAATGTCCCGGCACCGTTTTCAATCGTTTCGGATAATAATAAAAAATATGATTTTGATGTGTCAGTGCCCCTTTAAGAGGGGGTCGGGTGCGGTCGCCTTCTTCTCCCTAAATTCGTCCCTGAAAAGAACTTCAGACTCGAAAGTCAAGCGTCGATCGTCTGCTCGCAGCGATAGGGGGACTCACGGAGGAAACCGGTTGTTCGAGGGACGCCGGCGAACACGACACTTCGGAGGCGTCAGAGAAACTCGACTCGCAGGACGGCTCAATATTTGACGTGATCTGCTCTGGCGCGGATCGCATGGGAACTTCAAAGTCAAAAAATTGGAAATTGTTTTCCTTCTTTTTTTTTTTTTTTACTTCACAAATACTGAATTATCAAGTTTCGAATTTCGAGGGTAATGTCCAGGCATCGTTTTCAGTCGTTCCGAATAATGAAAAAAATGATTTTCAAGTGTCAGTGCCCCTTTAAGCCACATTCCTACTATTCATACGTCTTCCAAAGACATGGTCATGGTGCTCTCCGCAGACATGATGACAGAAGTATTCTGTGGACATGCCTCAAGATTGTTCCAAGCGCATTTGCTTATATATTTGTAGGCTTCGAACATGACTGCATACAGCTTTACTGCAGCAAATATGACAGGACCGTCATACAAGAAGAAACACGCCTTAGAGGCCTTTGAAAAAGTTCACCACCCAAACATATAACGAAGTAAAATTAAAAGAACGCCGTCCTCTCACAATGAAGCAGGCAGCAGGTCGACAAATCTTGACGCAGATAGATATACATATTTCGGCAACTTGTATTCAACGTACTATGTGCCAAAACAGCCCCCCTCTTTCCCCTTAATTGCGTTTTCTACTCTCTCTCGTATGTACGAAAACCGAATCGAGATCTGCGTTCAGAAACAGCCGATTAATTCTTGCGTTCGCTCGCTCGTTTACATGGGTTCAATTTATTCTTTCGCATTTTCGTCGGAAATGGTGGTTTGCGGCGCGGCAATGCCAAATGAAGCGATATTTCGCCGCCGCCCACTTTTCGGGCAAACATTTGCGATCAAAACGAATTCTTGCAATAGCACTCGGGGTATGTTCAAACGGCGGTAGGAAAGTCCTACGATCCCCGCGCGTGCATTGTGCTGAATGAAATCCACACTTTATCGTAGTGTTTTATTTTCTAGTTTATTCATTTGGTTGTATCTTTTTTTACTCTATCTTTTTATGAGGTGGTCGTTAGTTATTACTCAAAAGATGCTATCAATGATTACGAAGAAGTATCAGAAAGATTTAGCCATTAAAAATTAAAGACGTTTACAATTCTCTGGAATGCCGAATTACAGCACAACTCCTGAGGAGGAAGAGGGGGAATGTACGAGTGGGAGGCTCTGCCCCTCCTCCCCCTACGAACCCTCCCCTCCTCCTCGCCTGCTGCCCTCCCATTTAGAGGGAGTTTTCGCTAAATTTCTCGCTAGATGTAGTGAAAATTTCTCCGCGAATCGGAGAAACTGAATTTGTGTAAGGTCGCGTGACGTCAATTTCCCCGCTAATTGTTGCGGAAAAATATCGCCTCATGGAACGCGCGCGGTTACGCTGACGCTGACGGTGACGCGGATGGCGACGCCATTCAACCTGGAAACGGGTGCCTAAGGCCTGGTTCACATTTACAGCTAATCCGCTGCCGCCGAAGCGGAATCGGCCGCGGCAATGCACAGTGGACGCTACGCCCGGCGGCCGAATTCTTGCAGATTCGCCCGCCGATTCGCAAGTGTGAACTGAGGCCTAAGACTGCGCTTTAAAACTAAAAATGAAATGAATTATACGCAGATTAGAACGTAGATACGCATGCTAAGATGATTTGAATACTGATATATCGAAGAACACACGCCATGATTACTTATGTCAAACGGACATACATTGCCTTCAGTAATCAAAAGGGTAGGACGTCCAACAAAGTGCGAAATAGGGGCCCGATGTTTCGAAGTCTACTCGGCCTTCTTCTTCAGGGGTGACTGTAATGAAAACCGTTTTTGTTTTTTTTAAATGACGTTTCTCTTTTTTATGGCTTGGTGATATTACACAGCTTGTTAAAGGCCGAGTGTTTTAACGCGCCACAGCTCAAAGCACGTGGAGGAAAAACTCGTGCTGCAGAACCTAGGGATCCTGGATACAATATCCCCTGCCCGTTTGGATCTGGATAAGAATGGTACCGGCGTTATTCGTGTATCACTAATCTGTAATGCACGTTAAGGACCCTCAGGCTAGCAGTCGTACTGGACTGGCTAAAATTCTCATCTTCAGCGGGTAACGAGGTCGCCATACTGTGGCAGACTTAACTCCTGCTGTCTATAAAACTAACGACAATTTTTTTTCAAAGCCCGTTGACGTGGGCGGATGGTAAAGCGCCAAAGAAACTAATCATGTGTTTGTATTTACTTTTCGTAGTTTTAATTTATTTTGACGCTAAGAAAAAATCTTTGCCGGTGATTAGTTTCAACGCTGAATGTGAGTTTTTTAAGTCAAAGCGGCGGTCCTTGACGTCGCGGTGTTCAGTGACCGCGCAGCCCTCGTGATCAAAATTGCGAACGTCGTTTTGATGCTGGCGGGTCCTCTCCCGAAAGCACTTCGCTTCGCTTAAGTACGTGGCTGGACAAGCTGATTTCATGAACACTGCATCCTTAACGTTGAAACTAACCACCGAAAAGCATTTTCCTTAGAATCATGGCAAATTCAAACTACGCCAGAAAACATTCAATGGGTCCCTAGGCGCTTCACCGTCTGATCCAACGTGCTTCGTCATTAGACCTTAGTTGTTCACACAGCAAGAGGCTATAGTCTGCCACAAACAAGGCAACATTGTTACCGACTGTAGATGAGAAATTGTTCTAGTGCAGTACAAATACTAGTCTGAGTCTTTAACGTGCATCACGCAGTAGTTATAAACGACCGCACGCCTGTGCGATGCTCGTCCAGATCGGAACGCGCAGGAGTGAGGACTCGAACGGGTTTCGCAGATATCACCAACGTGTAAAGGAATTCTCTATCATACAAACAGAAAGAAGGGCAAGATACTGCTCCTCAACGGCCATCGCCGACGTCACCCCTGAAGAAGAGGTGGAGTAGGCACGAAAACGTCGTGTCCCTGATTAGGGGTTGGTTGGACGTCCCTCCCTTTAATTAGACTTGCCTACACCAGACAGACATCTGTCAAATGTTTCGGTTGAAGTCCTTACATTGGGGTTTTCTACATACTTCGTACGAAAAAGAAAGTTCTCCATTTGCAAAAAAGTAACACATGGCGCCTAACGTGCGCCTAAGGTGTATCCATTCTCAAAGTCTTAAGCGCAAGATATAAAGAATACATCTTTCTCGCTAGGTTCTTTGCTAAACAAATTTTACATTTATATATTTATAATCACTATGGTAAATCAACACGTGTCTCTTCTGCTGGTGGACTGTACACTAACCCTTTTTCACGTTGTGTATATTTCTAATATAAGTCATTCGTATAAGTGGAGTGGAGGTGAATTTGGGCTGACTACGAACACTGTTTTGTTTGTTGATTAAGTATGACAACAAGCATAGAAGATAACGAGAAAATAGACATCAAGGTCCCTCTAATTTTGATATCTCGGAATGCCCTCTTGTCTTAGTGGCAGTCATGTCTGCGCTCCTTAATCAGCTGAAAATGTAAACAAACAAAAAGAAATGTTTTGTTCATATTTTTCTATTTGTCTAATTAAGTTATTAAACCAATACAGCCATCATACTTTCCCCGTTTTCAAAACCGCGATTTCTCACGTACGAAGCGGCACAGGGGTCTAATTATATCCCGCAGAGCGAGGCTTATCAAACGAAACAAGTCACAAAACAAGCTCGAAGCAACTTCATTTCCACGAACTAGAGAGCTGTCGCCGTCAGCGAGGCGATAGCTCCTGAGGGCTGCTACGAGCGCCGTTCATCCCCACGACCCCATTCCTGGGACTACCCAGCCACACCAGAAGAAGAGAGACGCCGAGTCGATCCCTCTCTAGGCCTCAAGAATCCTCCCCTGAAGGAAGCGACGACTCTATACAGAAAGAGACGGCCCACCCAACGGGCATTTTAATACAGCGCCGGCGAGCTTTCCAAGGTGGCAACAGTCGAGCCGGGAGGCTCCGTCTCCCGATGTAGCCCGCCATGGACGCCACCGACCACCGCCAGATGATACAATAACAACAACCGGCTACGGCACCAACAACTACCTTAAGAGACGACAATGCCGTCGGCTGTGAGAGTATCAAGAGCCCTAGTAAGATAGAAAAGGAAGGCGTCCATCGCCGAGCGGGCAGAAGACGCACGCACGATGGGGCTCTGGAGGGAAGCGCGCTTCTTCCTGGGAGGTCCGCCCTGACGCCGGAACGCGAAGTACAGGTCATCGCCATCGTGGCGCAAAGACTGAGCATGTCGGCGTGGGGCAGGTCGGCCTCCCTCCCTCCCAACGGACCCTCGGTGGAAGAACGCTGGCAAAGGTTGCATGCAGGCGCGTGATTAGGCATACGGGCGTGCGTCCACGCCGGTGCTTCTTTAGCCTCCGCTAGCAACGCTCGCGGGAAGGTCATCGCGGTGGAAGAGACCGACCGTGAACGGCCCAGATGCCGCGGCGGCGGCACACGCTGGTCGTTGTCCTGACGTCGGCAAGGCGGGCCGCTCGCCGTCCAGGGTGCCTCGAATGGCTTACTAGAGCCACACGATCACACTGCTCATACATTATTAAAAAAATACACACACACACACACACGCACGTTGTGCTCTGCAGACATGAGGGGCAGGTCTGCAGACATTTTTGTATGGTTAATATGATAGGGCTGTTGTACAAGGAAGAAATACGCTTTAGAGGCAGTGCCCTCAGACTATCTTTGTATGGTGAATTAGCAGTAGGTCACACTAGGCATTTATATGGCAGCGTAGCTGCCAGAGTAGCGACACGACGCAAAATTATCTAGATGCACGACGTCAGAAGCGCCTATAGTGATCTCCATTTTGGGCCTGGGAGGTTGCCATGGTAACCGTACTGCTAGCGACGCCGGGCGGCAACCTTTATTTAGTTGATATCTCCATTCGTTAATTGAAAAGTGGTAAAAGACCTAAAAGACGCTTTGCATGGCGGTACGGCACGGAGCTCTGGAGAAGCGGTGCCTGTTTCATCTGTGAAGTGAGACGATTTGCAGCGCGGGGACTGTCGGGCGACGAGAGCTGCTAAGTATCGTAGGTGCACGGACAAGGCGAGTGGTTTTCCGCGCCACCGGGATGGCGGCCGCTTCGTGGGACGAACGTACCGTCCTTGTACTTTCGGACTTCGCTCCTAGGGAACAAAATCCGATTACGCCGGCCACGGCAGGACGATTGCCTTGGGACATGACTGCTGCTCGACTGCCCCATAGTAAGAGAATGTATGCCTAGCACCATACTTCTTCAAGACCCACTCATTTATTCAAGATGAGATTATCTCAGCGACTGGCGAGGTGCGACGTCGACGACTGTCTCACCCTCGTTTGCGCGATGAAGAGTCGACGGGGTTAAACTAAGAAGTACAGCATGGTGGTCTCCAGAAGATTGTTAACGTCATCAGAAAAGACGGACGCCGGACATGAGGTGTTCTTGCCGACAGGCCAAGTGATCGTCCGGACGTTTACCGGCATGCAAAAAGTCAATATTTTTTCCGGTGTGGCACGCATACCCGTGGTAAAGGGGCCATGCAATGATTTCTTAACTTTTCCTTCCTTAGCTTCAATCCTCAACTCAAAAGAGAACAGTGGAATCACGCGGTTGTGACATGCTAGGGCACCGGTGCGATGACCCCAAGCTTCCACCGTGCTTTCTAAACACACCATAGAACTTGGCATTCGAGAGTGTACTCATGTGCACTCATTGGCCACGGTGGCGAATTCAAATATTCGTCGACGAATTGATTGTTGACGAGCGCATACGTCCGATTGACGCAGTGTTCGTGTCAAATGCGTGAGCTGGGGTCGGCTGACGTCATTTTGGCTTTTGCAGGCATTGCAAAGAGGATCTTTAGAACCATACACACATGATGATAACATCATAGCACACGGACATTAACGAGCACAAAACGGGCCCAGCTACAGAAAATAAATATTACACTCGTAAAAAATAATGTTCTGTAACTTGTTAATTACAAAGACGAACACACCTCTGAGCATATAAGTTTAATAGTATGTGTTGATGCATTGTTTTAGAGCAGGTCATTTCATATTACGTCATTTGAGCAAACGGCAGCTTGTCACTTGAAAAAAAAACACCAAAACACTGCGATCAAATGCAAGCTATTGCAAGAAAAGCATGTTTATCAAAGTCTTCAGAACTGTCAATTCGTAAAATCGTCGATTAGTACAAAAGGTCAAAGATCGCAGGCGTTTCCTCGCTTAAAGTTGCTGTGATTATTCGGTGACCCAGGGCTGAAACCACTTCCCCTAGGCCCTACACACGACGTATACCTTTCGTTTCGATCCTCAGAAATTCTAACATTCAAAGGAAGCTAGAAAATGCGAAAATGTTATCCTAAAAGCTATATCGTAAAATCGTTGATTAGTACAAAACGTAAAGATCGAAGGAGCTTCCTCGCTAAATGTTTTTGTTATTACGCGGTTACCTGGGGCAGGAAGAACTTCCCCAAGGTTCAACATGCGACGCATACAATTCACATCGATTCTCAGACATTCCAACGTTCAAACAAGGCTAGGAGTATGCGAAAATTGCATGCAAAAAGTCTTCTCGATCCTTGAACACATGCAGGAAACTGAGCACCGCTACGGCGATATGACTGATGCTGTGGCACATATGCTAATATCCAGAGCGATCTTGCGCAAAAAAGCTATAAAGTCTCATTCTTTCGGATCTTCACGTTATACCTGAATCAGAGAGCACGAAGAAGTCCGAAATCATCGGAAAGCAGCGGCACATTACGATTACCGCGCACCGAACCAACTCGTATCCCCCAGCTCTGGGCGCAGCCATCTTACCGCTGACATCACGGCCCTTGCGAGGTCACGTGACGAGTAGTCACTCGGTTGCTAAGGAAACCGAGCCAGCTCAGCTCGTTGCTATGGTACCGCGTGTGACCAATCACGGTGAGAGGCGGCACAGGGAAAAGCGTGGCGCTACTCTGGCAGCTACGCTGCCATATAGAGTGGCTCTAGGTCACACCGTTCGTACTCATATATAAGACGCGGTATTTGCTGCAGACATGACAGAATTATTTGCGGGTATTCCTCAAGCACCTTTGCTTCGTACATATTCATGCTTCCAGAAAGACAGTTATTTTATGACCACGGTGATACGACCAACGAACAAGGAGGGATGGATGGATGGGTGGATGGATGGATGTCAGAGCCGTGTATAGAGCGAGTTTGGTCAATGGGAGGCGCGGGCAGTCAATCAGGGCTTGAACCAGACTCAGAAAGAGGGCTTTGGCGCGCTCTCTGACCAACCAGAAGTCGAAGAGAATCCCTGGCGGTGGTAGCAGAAACAGTTTTAATCATTTGTATACGCTGGTACATGGTTTTAATAAGTGCAAGAGTTAAATGTAGTAACCTCTTCATGGATGAAAATAGGGTACTCGTGATGCTTCAATCATGATCATGCA
>JAZHYW010052721.1:0-32846 GCA_037355805.1 Ixodes ricinus
GAAGTTACGGAAGGCGGCGAATGACTGAAGAGATTGACTACCGTTCCGAAGTAGCCTGGCTATTGCAAGATCGAGGCAGACAGATTGGCAGACACGAGTGCTGCGTTGGCGTTAAGCTGGGCTCATGTCCAATCAATCATCGGCGTGAGCTGCCCCAAATATGCGGAGCGACAATTCATCGGCTTCTTGCACAGGGGCTGCAATGACGTCAGAACGCCGAGCTCTTATTGGCTGATTGAAAAAATCAGCAGAACCCATCCTTTGGGAATGATTATCTACGTTAATGCGAATAGCATCAAACGGTGCGGAGTTATGCGCGTTCGTCAGGTGGCCGGCACACTCTAGATGCGCCAGCCCACTCTTGAGGCGATTCTAAATTTGTTGACACTTTCACAGCCCTGCGCACGATCTCCGCAGCCCAGCACGTGCGTTTGTGTCACTTAGGAAGGCGAGCAAAGCACGCGCCATACGCACAAACACTCAAAATGGTACCGACCAGACTTTCTGGCGTCTCAGCTAGTCTCAACCAACGGTACTCTAAACGGTTGTTTATATCTTTACCATAGGACGCGCTTTACAGCGCTGTCACAGCTACCGGTGCGCGCGCGTTCCATGCACGAGGGCTCATTCCGCTCTCGTGAGGCTGAGCACGGCCGCTACATCACCCTCTCCCGAGCGCGGGAGAGGGTGAGCAGCGGCGTGCTCAGGGCGGGATGAGCCCTCGTGCATGGACGCGCGCACCGGCAGCTGTGACAGCGCTGTAAGCGCATCTATGGTAAAGATATAAACAACCGTTTAGAGTGCGTTGAATGACTGCCTTCATAGCTCTGTGGTTGGCGCGTCTGCCTGCTGATCAAAGGGTCAACGGTTCGAATCCCAGCCGGCACCGGTCTTTTTTATTTATTTATCGACCCGCGGCGTAAGAGGTTAGATAGCCAGATAGATAGATAGATAGATACATAGACGAAAAGTGCGTGAAGTATCCAAAGAATGCTATTCGCATTAAAAAACAGTGGGCAGACCTCGAGGCATCTAGCATTGAGGTCTGCCACTATCCTTCATACCAAAGCCAATCAGAACTTGACGTCACTCTGACGTCTCCGCAACCGCCGTGCGAGAAGCAGATGACGGAAATGTGCGGCGCCTCCCATCACCTTTCCAAGCACCACAGTAATCCGATGTACGGCACAGGGGGTACTTATAAAGATGTTTGTTTAGCGTTTCACGATTTTAGAACGCAAAGAAAGCGGGACGACAACAGAAGAGGGCATGTATCGACTTTGGGATGCGTTCGCTGCGTTTTGTTTGCGTTCTGAACTTGCAGTAGTAAGAGAGAAGGGAACTGTGCCACTTCCAGGACGTACAGAGCGTACGCAGCCATCTCGAGCGTATACGTCAAAACAGCCCCAAAATTCCCCACACCGCGCGGTGCAACGTGGGATTGATGAGAGGCCTTGCGGGCTTTTCCGGAAAGATCGATCGATGCCGTCCAAGCGTGACAACGTTACATGGGGGTAAGGAAAGCCGTTTGCGGGTTTTTATTGTTCTAGACGGTGTTGGTGAAGCAGGGAAGCGATGGCGATGGACGTGGAGCAGAGAGTCTTCATTACGAGGGACAGCAAAGCGCCCGATCGTCTCCGACCGCCGTTGTGGGCTATTTCCCAGCAAGCAGCCAGGGCACAGCCAAACTGGACGTTGAGCCAGATCGAATGACTCGCAATCTCACATTTTAGAAACCTTCAATGTCACAAACCAGGCGTGCAATAGAATCGAGGAAACGTCGGTTACCTCGACTGGTGCTCAGGCTGGCCGCAGGCTCGCTGGTGAGGACGAACGACAACCTTTGTTGCTCCCTTCCACGACTGGCAGCAGCGGCGGGTTGCGGTGCGTGCGGCCGAGAGAGTGAGAGGGGCAGGAGCTCGGCATCCTTCAAGAGGGTTTCCAGACGTGGCGTGTCATTTTGGAAATTACACGAGTCGACTAAGAGGAAGAATGGGAACTCGAGCGCACCTTGAAGGTTGTGCGGGGCCAGAATGAAGCTGCGTCCTAAGTGGCAGTGGGTTAGACAACAGAAAGAATTGACACCCTTCATTTACCTGCAGTCTTAGGATGATTAGATTATCGTCAGTGTTTTCCCACCGTTAAACTTGTGCCTACTGCACGAGTGGTAACTTTAGTGCACCACAGCGCAAAAAAATTGGTGTCGCGTAATTGTAATTTTCGAATTTTTAAGGTGCTAAGGGCCCGTAGAATCAGTTATGACCAAGAACAGACGATCATAGAATCCTCTTTAGTGGTCTTTTAAGGGGTATTCACATGGGGGAGAAATATGTCCCTTTGCTCCCCAAGACGCGAATCACGTGGTAATGTCATGCTTTTGCATGGAGTCGCACTGACGCAGACATTCCAGAGGGATAGGGGAGCTTTGCTTGGGCTGCGCCTTGACGTGGGATCTCTTTGCAATTGGCAGTATTTTGTTTGCGTGTCTGGTAACGTTCCAGATTTTGCTCAGCAAAATGCCGGCGGTGGCATCGGGATCGCATAACTTGTTGTGGCTTGCGCTGTTGCGCATGTCGTCCAAGGCACCTGAAGAGTCTTCAATATTCATCAATGCCATCCTTCCATTTAGTAGGAAGCAATTCGTCATCTTTGCGTCTAACAGCGCTGCTGCCATAATTTCGTATTGCCGTTTCATGACCGCCTCAATTTTTCTACTCTCGCCAGCACGCACCGAGCCCAGCCCTATTGTCGAGAATGTGACCGCTAAACCTATCTGATGAACACTGACATCCCTCTTAGCTCCCCGTCGTTCGCGTGAATGCTTGAGTCAGGGAGGGAGTTTCAGCAGTTCCGCCGATCACTGACGTCACGCACGTCCCTCCCCGAAAGGCATCCCTTGTATGAATACCCCTTTAGGAACTCCACCTAGACCCCATACCGAGATTGCCAAGTGAAACATTTTGTCAAAATATGATACTGGCACTTTGTCCAAACTTACTCGTGTAGGTTACTGTCGAATACCAAATTTTTTCTATCCATTTTAGCGTCACACAAGTATCTCGCAAACCGACTTGTAGTTTTAACAGCAGCCTTTTAGTCATTTAAGAAAATGCATGTTTGTGCTACCTGTGTCAATCTGTATGTGTAATATCCTAACTACTTTTTAAGTATAATTTCTTGACACAGAGGAACAATGCACTACTTCCAGGGATGTCAAAATGGTTTCTCTGAACTTTGGCCATTTGGTAGAAGCACTGATCCACCATCAGCCAATCCTTGACCAGCTACAGGTATCCAACAGAGTGTAAGGAAAAAGTGGCTGACCATGCTGGGAGGTCCAGACGATGACTGTCCCCCTCCACCGGGCCCTTTGCCTTTCATCTCGAGAAGGAAGGCCAACACCAGTGCCCGATTCTGCAGCACACCTTGCAAGGCCTGCAAAATGACAGTGGGGATTATTTCACTTCAATTTATTTATTTATTTATTTGATACCTTCATTGCCCTGTGGGCATTACAGTGGGGGGGGACGTGAGAAAGTACTCATGAACAAATCACACAAAATGGCAAAAAACAAATTAAAAAAAAAAAGATACAGTATTAGTTTATTTTTTCATAAAATTAGAACCCCACCCCTGCCCGTTTCAATCTGGATGAGCATCGTACAGGCGTGCGGTCGTTTAATCACTACTGCGTGATGCACGTTAAAGACCCCAGTAGCGGTTATACTGCACTGGCTAAATTTCTCATCTACAGGTGGGAGACTCGTCGCCGTTGAGGCTGTATAAACATACACACGACCCAATTTTTTTCAAAAGGTTAGCTTTGGGCAATGAGACTACCCAAAGAACTTACCAAGGTCATCAGTACAGGTGATGGCATTCATGAATATAACAAGATGCAACATAAGCCCAAAGCAAACGAATAATGGCAGACAGAGCCTAGGATGTATTCAAGAGCAAGTCATCTCTCATCATTACTAAAACTGCTTCAAGAAATACTCATTATAAATGGCACAATGCAACAAGGCAGTTGTGAAGCTGAATTAAGGTGGCGATGCAAGCGAGTTGGTTCATGACTTAAGAAATTGGGAACAGCGTGCAAAAAGAGCGAAGACAACGAGAGTAGAGCACAGGACAAGCGCTGTGAAGCTGACTTTTTGTATACACAGAACATTCGATCTCTAGAACACAGGAGGCCAGAGATTTGTCTGCACGACTTCTTAGCTCCAACGGCTTTCCATTGGTTACAGGCGTTGCCTCCCTTTACACAGATATGAATAAAAGTAAACATCTCTTGGCAACAAGGTCATTCATGCTTGTATGGTCCTTTTTTCTACATCAGGGGTTCTCAAACTTTTTGGCCTCACGGAACCCCAGGAAGCCTCAAAAACTGCCGCGGAACCCCCCCCTCCTCCATATTTGCCGACCGAGAAGCAACAGATGCACAATTGTAGGCAATTTTGCTTCCGTTGCTTCCCATATATCCCCACCATATCAATCGCAATGTCAGTACGAAGTGAGATGAAGGTGCTTTGCATGGTCCTGCCACGCAGCCTGCGGCATGGGGGGGGGGGTTGCAATTTGGGTGTTCGCGGAACCCATGAGACCAGCTCGTGGAACCCCTGTGTTCCCTGGAACCCAGTTTGAGAACCCCTGTTCTACATGAAGGTACAGTCTCCAAGAATATCAAAGACCCATTTTACAGTGCAGTTTTTGGTGGCCTCGCTGGATTCATTTCAGAAAGGCCTACATTGCTTCAGTGAGAAACTAGGTGAACTTTCATTTTATTCTTTCTCTAAAACTAAAGTAGCTCTGGCCAAATTTAAGAGCTAGTGCTTAGCACTGCGTCAACTGCTTCGGCGAATGTGTCTTTCATATTGTGGGACACCGTGCCCTCTCTCTCAGCTAGCTCACTGAGACGCACGTTTCAAAAATGCTCACCGGAGAGCGGAGTCTTCGATGGAGGTCCGAAAACCGAACCGCTTCTTTTTTCCTTGTGCTCCCTGATGACTGCAACGAAATGGCTCATTGAAATGCACTGACGCACAATGCCGTTGCGAATATCACATGAATGAGTGAAACTGCTTACATAACCGGTTGATCCGCTCTGCCACCCGGCTTTCATCAATTTCCGACGTAGCAAGATGGCTCCAGGGGAGCTGTCGTCAGTTGGAGAGGGCGGGGTTTCGTTTGCAACAATACTAAAACACTTAAATACGGTGCAACGTTCAACTTTAAGCTCTTTGAACGCTAAGCACACTCTTTCACTTCCCAGAGCGGAAGAAACTGGAAATCAGCAGGACTGATTTTCACCTGCAGGTTCAGGAAAGCAGGACGAGCTCCTCCTACAAGCCCCCACCCTTTCCACTTTAGCAGACCGAATGCTGGAGAGGAGGCAAGTGGAGAAGAGGAAACACGGAATCACAGCGAGCAGAGAGCTTGGTGGGATGGGCTTGTCCCTCTTTTTTAAACTGCAACAGATTACAGTGCCCTAACCGTTCGACAAAGTCGGAAAAACTCGCTCACCAAAATGGTTATTCTAGAGCAGATCCGAAGTCATCATTTGAGCACGAGTATTGCTGTGGTCGATCGACACTTGAGCGCACGGCAAGAGCGCCATATCTAATGAGGTACTGACGTCGCTGGCCTGAGATAGGACGGAGCTTTCTCTGTGGGCGGGGCTTGGGAGCTCTCTAAACGGAGCGGTGGTGCGCCGAGAGAGCGGCAGTCGGCGCAAAGCGGGAAATGGTTGTTTCCACCACCGGCATGCTGCGAGCCCTCAGCAGATCCGAAGAGGCTCGGGCTTGAGATGATATTAAAGTTTCCCCGAGCGAAGCGAGGGTTACCGTGTGAAGCGCAGTCTGGCAGCCTAGTTTTGCTGACCATTTCTATTAGCTAGGCCTCCAAACAGAAAACCGTCAACAAGGTAAGCTGCCAAACAGGTCGCACTTCGATGCGGTCACCTCGCTTCACTTGGGGAAACTTTAATACAATATGATGATGATTATCGTAACTGGACAGAAGGCTTAACATGGATATGTTTTGAAAAAGATCGTTTTTGCAACAAAATTGTTTCAGGGAGATGAAATAGTATTCTCAATGAAGTCAAAATATATACAGGGTGTTCGCACCATTTCCAGCCACCATGACGGGGGATAGAAATACTTCTGGTACTCCTATGTTTACCTTGTGTTTGGGTGGGTGCACGACGGCTCTTGGATCACTAGCAAGTAAGTGCACAAGAGCTATGCTCTGGAGATGCCTCAGTGCCTTGCTTTGGAGTGGCTGATGTGCACCAGCACAAACAAAATGTCACGAGTAAAGTACTCTCAATTTTCTTGAGGCGAAGGACGCTACCGCCACCGCCGAATTTGGGCGATCGCAGCTAAGCAGACGGTGCTCGCCTACTTCAATGTGCTGTCGACAGATGGTGCAATGCGAGAAAGGAGAGGCTGTGCAGAGGCTTCGGCGGCTGCAACACCTTGACCATCTCGGCACGAGTCAGCAACAGGTACCAACCTGGCCATTACAACACATAGAAATGCAAGGTGACGCAGAGTTCTTGGAAAGAAACTGGCTTTTAAACGCAACCTTTGTCACTGTATGACGGAGACAAAGTTGTTGGCTTATAGATCTATTACTAGACCTGTAGGCTAGAATACGCTGATGTTATATGAAATCCCCACACCAAGTCGTCTTTTGATGTGTTCGAGGCTGTGCAAAAAAGGCATCACGGTTTTGCGTACAATCGCTACAGTTTTATGTATTCAATATCCGAATTATACGTCCTGGCAGGAGCGCGTGATTGAGCGACACAACGAAAAAATAGGTCGGCTTAAGTTTCTCTATAACATTGCTCAGAGATTTGCGACTGTGCCTGAACTATTATTCGGCAATTGAGGAAGCTAGGTCTGTAATAAGGTGGAGAACTGTGCCAGTTGGTTGATGTTGTACATGATGGGGAAAACAACTTAGAAAACAAGGACTATGAAAAAAAAACATGACAGGACAATGCTGTACACGGAATTGAAGAATTTCAATAGAGGCAACAGATAAAGGAAAAACAGATACACAGTATCTTAAAAGATCGCCTGGCCGCCGGATTACCTACCGAGCGCCGGCCTGGCGCCACGGTAGATCTCTACTCGGGTGTTGTCTCAACATTTCTAGGGGGTAATGAGGAGGGCAAGAAGGGACGTCATTTCGTTTTTTGTTAGGAGAGAGCTAAACCAGCATCAAACAAGCCTCGTATTCTTTTTGTTTTGTTTTTTTGTTTTAAACAATCCTTCTTTCTGTCTTCAATACTCTCACTGTCTTCGTTCCCTTCAACTTCAACATTCGAGACACGAAGGAGTAAGGTGGGACCTTGCATGTCAATACTGTTCCAGCAATATCACAAACAAAACGATTGTAATTGCTACTTTTGTACTAGGACAGAGTAATATGCATAGTTTGCAAACAATCAAAACTAACAAGATGACAAAGCTAAATTAAGCACACTCATATATTTGTTTGGCTGCTCCTGTATCTAGAGCTTGATTCTCATTACCATGTTGCACTGCAAAATGATTTATTTCGAATAATTATTTGCTAGACGAAATCGCACTTGCAACCTAACAATGCGTCCTTCCGGGGGGGTTCGGTAGGGCTTTGCCCCCCCCCCTCCCCTCCCCCCTCCCCCTGGAAATTGAAGTATTTCCCCCTATGGCAGTATAGACAAATAAATAAAAAAATTACAGGAAGATCTATTGATGAATTTTTAAGAAATGCATTAGCATGACCCTCGGAAACGCACACGCATCCCCCTCAGGAAACGCTAACACAGACCCCTTCACTTGTTTCTTTTGGTTTTCTTTTGCTTCCTCTTTTTTTGCTGCCTCCTTTCAGACTCATTATGGGGTCAGTGTTAGCGTCTACCAAACGGGGACGCGTGTGGCATTTCCAAGGGTCATGCTAGTGGATTCCCTAAGAATCCATCAATGTATCTTCCTGCAATTTTTCACCCCTTTTCTGTACTCTATGCTTGTCAACTATGTCGGTGCCCTTGGATACGGTCATCCATATCACTCGAAGAAGAACTATACCACTCGTGGAAGGAACCACATCTATTTCACTAGTGGAGGGAACCGCATTCATGGTTTAGCTACACACACATATCACAGCCCACGCATCGCTACTACGGAAACCCAGAGCAAAGAAAACCCGGCGACGGCAGAGCCGGCAACTGTGCATGCGCGCACATTTGCATCACAAGGGTGGGGCACATGGGAGGGGGGGGGTCGCAGCAGGCCACAAGAGGGGGAGGGAGCTGTCACGGCGGGCTATGAGAGCGGAGGAGGGGGGTGGGGGGAGGTCGTGGTGGGCTTCCGTTCTGTGTGCCGCTGACCCTAGTGACGACACTGCGTGCGCCTGCATTGCATTGCGCCGCAGCACAACACCTTTAGATAACAAAACTCTGGTACTGAATGAGATGGTGTCATCAGAGAAGGCCAACACTGGGCCCAGATTGGACACAACAATTACGCCAACGTTCGGCTCAAAGTTCAAACTTGACTTTAAGCCGAGCGCTGACGTGCTACTCGTTTCCAATCTGTGTTCATGTGTCCAGCGTTGGCCTTCTCCGATGACACAATCTCATTCAGCACTAAGGCTTCGTTATCTAGAGGGTGTCGCGCGGTGCCTCCTTTCTGGCTCCGCACCAGCTGTGCAGGTGACTTTGATGAAAACCAAAGGGTTCGTTTTGACAAAAACCCTGCGGTGTCTTTTCAGTTTGTCAGCTACGGGGAGAGTGAGAGAGAAAAGGGAAGAGGTTGACACATGCTGACGTCAGTGCTTCGAACCAATGGGAGTGTGTACGCGTCACACTCTCCCCCTCCTTCTCCCTCAGTGCAACTGACAAACGAAAGACATCGCAAAGTTTTCGTCAAAACGAGCATTCTAATGCTAATGAATTAATAAACAAAATAAATAAATATTGAAAAAGGCAGGTCAAAGCATTAGAAAATTGTACATTACAGACTCGCGTCACCACACACCCTGTATGCAGGGTGTGCGGCGGTGAACCAAAACAAACATGACTGAACTTCCGGGGGAGTATGTTGCTTCCAGTTGGCTAATGCTTTTGAGGACCCGCTGTGAGTGCCGCATACTTTAGAAGCCTTACCGCCGAGGAATAAATGTGGTACCTCCTGGAATTTACCTATGCGGAATGCAACTTCGTCTGCTTCTTGCACAGGGGTTGCACTGACATCAAAACGCCAAGCTCTGATTGTCTCTGATGGAAGGATAGTGGGTAGACCTCAATGCTAGCTGCCTTGAGGTTTACCCACTCTTCTTCCAATCAGAGCCAATCTGTGCTCGGCATTCTGACATCACCACAACCTCTGCTGAAGAAGCAGACGAACTTGCGCTCCACATACAGGATCGACATGACTTCCTGATCCCTTAAAGAGGGCCCTGCAAGGACTTTTTTGCTGGTTATTAATTTGCACCAAACCTGAGCGCACTGAACGTAGTAACTTAATTAAACTTTTCTTTTCTCGAATTTCGCTGTATTTTAAAAGTTATAGGCAAATTAAAATTACAAAAACGAGCAAAGAATAACCTCCTTCATGACGTCCTTGGTTGCTTCAGTGGCCGTGAAACTAGACGAGGGGTAGCGAGCTCGGCGAGCGGTCATGGCTGCCGCACTCCGTGTCGACGGCTCAAGAGGGCGCCACTAAAGCATGTTCTGGCTAGGCTGTATGAAGCGGGCAGCCAGGGCGGCTCGCACTGAATTTTCTGCGCAATTAAGCACCAACTCGGCATGACACTCCACTGGCCACAAACGACAGCAAACACGGGGAAAAGATCAGTTCAGAACGGGAGCCACTTCGCGCTGCCATACCGCCAAAAGGCCAAACCGCAAGCCAAAGCTGCTCGCCGAAGGCCTTGGGAACGCTCAGAACCGGTCGGATCCTCCAGTCCATACAACCGCAGCGCCGCCGCGCACATCCGGGACCTTTTCGTCGTCGGCACCTGATTCCACTACCCCTTTCTAGTATGCGCCGCCTTTTCCACCGCTTAGTGGCGGGTATGTCGACGGGTCGTTTCTTGTTTCTGTACTTTCTAAACTGCATTTGTTTCTTTTCTGATCTAAAATAGTGAACAAAAACTACTTTTATAAATAATTGAAATGGTTCGCGCCACTTATATTTTGTATTTCGACTAAAAAGAAGCTTTTAGCGGCTCTGACCAGTAGTAAGCCCAGGACCTAAGACGTCGCATATCGCACACTTTCGGCACCGCGGGTCGCCTCCGTAGGTGAAGGAGGTTTCCGCGTCGTCCGGTTAAAATATGACGCACTAATATTTAGTTACTCTCTCCATGCCCGCTGGCTTGCCCGAACCCCGTGGGACGTGGAAACCGCACTAAAGGTAGACGCTTAAATATGATTGCAGGGCCCCTTTAAGTGAAAAGAAAGAGCACTTGTTCCTCAAGGAGATGACGAATTTACCGAAGGTATCGTGAGTGCATCTTCATGACTACAACATATTTGAGCCACCCGGTTCATACACCCGAGAACGACTTAAAACTTACAAATCTTTAAACGTGTTCAACTACTTCGTGGATGGCAAATCATCAGCGGTGGGCACCTACCTGCCTCAGGCGCTGAAGATACGCACCGAGCTACCCTGCAGAAGTTGCCGAGCTGGGCCTTGGTTTTAGCAGACAATCTTCCAAAAGTTTTCATTACGTTTAATTCAGAATGACGCGAGTGTGCAGTGCAGAATTTTCCAGTGTTTTGACTTGCTTGCTTTGGTTTTCAAGGTTTCTTTCCCAGATCACCGTGCACATTGCACTCGTATGTGCCGTAATGGCCCATCGCTGTATGATGGTTGGTCAAAGCGCCGCGGCGCCGGCGCCGCAATCTCGCCTTCGTCGTATTGCGCCGTATCGTATTGTATTGCATATTGAGCACATCAAAGTACGCTAACACCAGCTGCCAATGCCATCATCCTGCAATCACCCAGGCTCGGCGGCGTCGGTGCCGTCCCTCGTCTTGAGATAAACGAAGTAACTTCCTTATAAAATTTTGTCCGTGGCTGTACGCATTGGCAACTTAGAAGCACAACACTGGGGTATTTCTAGAGCATAGCTCTCACGGAATTGCTTGCTAATGAACCAAGAGTCGTCAAGCACCCACCCAAACACAAGATAATCATAAAAGAACTGGACCTCTAAACTCGTCAAACACAAAGTTGGGGCCAAAATTGACGGAAGCGCACTGATTGGCCTATCACGACGATGACTTCAAGCTTTTTTCGCCGACGTCAAATCGGCGCGCTCTACGAACTTTCTGCTCCAACTTTGTGTTTGACGAGTTTAGGACCCCTGGAATAGTTCCTCCCCCTCCCTCCCTCCCTCCTCCCCCTTCCCCCCCCCCGTCTCTTGTCATGGCAACCGGAAGAGGCCTCGCACACCCTTTATAAAGACACGTTATTAATATGGAACTTTACGTCTAAATAGTACAATAATTAAAAATTTTAATGATAATGATAACAAAACACAGAAGTTCAAGCTTCCAGGAATTGCTGTGTTTTAATGGAGAAGGCCCATGTTGCTGGTATTGCGAAGAGCCCCATATGATGCGGGCCTTATTGCAGGCCAGCGACATCAATACATGGCTTGCACATGACGTCATCCCAAGAGTGCTCTGATGGCCACCAGAGAAGAGGGAAGGAGCTCACCTCTTACCAGGATGCTCTTTCTCTCTGCTATATTTTCCCAGACATCACTCTTCTTCTTCCAGTAGATTATAGCTACAAGTTGCTACAAAAACAGCTCCCTTTTTCTTTTTTTTAATCTTTCTTTCATTGTGGACGTCAGTGCAAGCTATGTATACCTCGGACGAGTCTATCGACGCTCCGTTTGGCGCTCACCGCATTCGCCGTCACTTTCACTGTCTCCACGTTACACCGCTTAGCAGAACAACGTCCTTGCACACCTGAGACGTGAATGAAACGAAATTGTTCGTAAATACCTGCCAAGTACGTGCGAGCACTCTTCGAACAAGGGCGAAACGGCATCTGAAAGAGTGGTGAGAACATAAAGACGGTTCGGCGCCGTCAAAGGATTTGAAGAAGTGCCCCATACCCGCGGGGAGTCCAGTGATGACGCTGCACAATTTGTGCAGTAGCCGCGCACATTCGGCATCCTTGTCCGAAGATTGTGCCATTTCCAGGCTGGGAGACGCAACTTGGAGCACTCGGATCCGCACGACAAATTAAGTTGGTCGAGTCCAATCTACACTTCCTGCGCAGAGGCACGCTGAGCGCTTACGGCGTGCGACTAAAACCACTAGCGAGTAAATGAGGGCGCGGTTTAAGCAGTTTAAAGTCTAATTAACTACATTAGCTATGACCTGAGTAGCAGCCGTTTCGCGCGCACCGATGTTGCCGATGTCCTCTGAACGAAACGACTCTTTTATTTCCGAACAAGTGGGTTCGATTATTCAGCAGACAACTCAGATCTTGCTTTATCGTGAGGCGTGAGGTTACACACGTGATATCAAAGAGTCGAAAAAACAAGTGTCGACCAAAATATTATAATAATTAATTTGCGAAAAGCGACGCAAGAATTGTTTTGTTTTCTACAATCCACTTAATTACATCGACGTGACGTCACGATATGTATCTGACAGTAGAGGCGCTGATCGCGCTGATCTGGCCCACAGTATCCGCATATCTGGCCAATCTGGCCTAATCCATCTGGCTAATCTGGCGGTCCAGCCGATCTGGCCAATCTGGCAGGGATGCATGCGGGATGCTATCATGCTGCCTCATTGGAACTTGGGAGTGATCACGACCATGAGTCATTGTAATAACTTTACGATCACCATGATCACGACCGTCAGCTAAAGTGTGCGCGCCGGTCGCTTTTCGACCCGGCGATGGCGTGGCGAAGCGTGTGGCCATTTTGCGTCGGCAACGTCCAAATGGCGCGAAATTCAAAATTCAAGGGGCCTTTCCGTGATAATAAAACTTAAAGCGCTATTCATTTGAGGTATAGACCTTTCCAAAAAGTAACGCGTGGCCGGTGTCATCTGGAGTGTTCGTCCGTATGGCGCGTGCCTTGCTCACTTTCTGAAGTGACAAACACGGACGTGCTGGGCTGTGAAGATTGCACGCTGGACTGTGATTTTGCAAACGTTGCGACAAGGTCTATATGATGAGGAAAGGAACCATACTTCGTCTCACCTTAGCATGGACTATTGTTGGTCGCGCGTGCTAAAGCGCGAGCTAGTTACTTGGAATGAAGCCTCGGTGGCTGCACGAGCGCCCGTGCAGCGAGTGCTCCAGTCAAGGCAGTCAGGATAGCTGCCCGCGCTAGCACAGCATTCGCGGTTAGTCCATGCTGAGGTGAGACCAGGGGCGGATGCAGGAATTTCCTGAGGAGGGGGAGGGGGGGTCAGGTGTTTGTCACCGTACCATATGCTTAGGGAACCCTCCCCCTCTCCCTCCTTTTATGCCCTAAATTTTACACATGCAGAAATTAAGAGGCGGTCGGACATCCGGACACCCCTCTAAATCCGCCCACGGCCACAATTTTGAAATTCTTTTTTTTCTTTTATATTTAGCATAGTGACAATGGTTCGCTGATTAGAGTAAAATTTCGGCAAGTGAGGCGCATGAGCTTCACGCATCTTAACTATGCCTGCCATGCAACGAAGACCAAAAAAATGGGCGGTTACAAGAAAGGGGTTCACTTTTTTCAGTTGTGTTATTTTGCTTCACACGGTACCAGAACTTAAACATTCTGCCGGATATCGAATATAACAGGAACAAGATAGGCTGCTTCGTATTTTGTAAAATGACCGGTTGTTCTTCATCTAAGAGGGTGTCATTTGAGCCTGAAAATTACATGTTATTTTTAAAAAAATATGCCAAATGCTTAAAAAAAAGTAAACTTACATTGGTTGAACGCCTAGCCTCAGCCCAGATGTGGTTCGGAGCAGATGCCAGTTTCAAAGCTTGTCGTTATCCAATTAACAAGATAAAAGTGATTTTCAAAAATTTTTAATTAGAAAATGAGACGCGTTCCTGGTAATGTTTGCAATTCATTCGCGGGCTCCGTTTGTCACCATTTCCTTACTGAAAATTTCTGAAAATCACGAATAACTTTTGATTAGAAGACCGGGTATTTATACCCGGTGTTTAATGCCGAGTTTTCGTGTTCTACTTGAGGCTTAATGTGTTGAAGATTTGTTTGGGTGCTACAACTTACAGCGAGTGCAACGTGATGACACGAAAACTTCCAACCGATTTCTAAACTTCTAGCTCGCAACGAGCCTGATCTAACATGTTGAACCCGCCTTCAGACATATCGTCGACGACAAAAACAAAACAAAAAAAAAAGTCAGGAAGAAACAGGAAATGTTTAGTCTGTCGTTACCTCAGTCTCGGGTTTTTCACTAAAATGTTTTATATTTCCTTTTTTTACAACTTGGGCGTTCGGTTGTCACCACCTAAACAGAAGAAGATACTTTAGCTGAGCGCGTTGGTGGAGCGCACTGGTTTTTTGCCAGGCGATTCATTATGGTATCAGAAGACTATCAATATTTTGCTACAGCGTCACATATATTTTTAATAAAGTAAAAAAACGCAACTGCTCGAAATCGAAATTGGACTGGGAGGAGAGAGATGGCAAAAATCGAATGATTGTGCCTTTTTTCTTTTTTTCAGTCAACGCATCTGCAGTTTTTTAGGAGCCACGAAAAATGAGTATATTTCTTTTCTATTTCTATCAAACGGCTATTTTTCAGACAAAAAAAAAATAAGGCGCAATTTTTTTATTTTTTTTTGGGGGGGGGGGGGGCAGGTGTTTTTTGGTTTAATGCCGACAAGCACGGAGCAGCGGAATGCTGGGAGCCGGGAAAGGGGCGGGTCGAGCAACGCCTTTTAGATAGGCGCACGCACTCCTTTCAGATAACAGAGCCGTAGTGCTGATAGAGATGTCATCAGCGAAGGCCGCCGCTGGTCACAGAGAGGACACGAATTGATTGCGTCAACGTTCGGCTCAAACTGGACTCGAAGGTGAGCGCTCACGCAATCTTCCAGAGTTGGCCTTCGCTGCGCGACGCAAAAATGTCAGCACTACGGCAGTGTTTTCTAGGCGATCGGAGCCTGCCTGGCGCCACGCCCATTCATGAAAAATATTCCTCGCCTTCGTAGTTTCGCTACTGCTACCGTCTGCCGTCCCAACGGATGCCGAGAAGGTTCCTCGGCAAAGGCACAAAAGTCTGAGAGGAGCCATCGGGGAACGAAAATCTCCAAAACCCTCCAACACCAAACCGACCCTCGTTTAAAAAAAAATAAAAAAAAAAAAAACGGTGATGCAGTTGAGGATTTATCTCTACCTACGGCACGACAGTAGGTCGTGGTTGAAATTAATGTAAATGGTACTTTTACGTTTAAATTATTAAAAAGAAACGAGCAGTCCCAAGTATCATACCTTCTCGACTCTCTAATCGTTTGATTCAGACTTTCACCGCCACAGGGTGATGCAGCCCGAAAGGGACCGTAAAAAAGCGAAAGCCGTTTACAACTCCCTGTAACGCCGAATTAGAGCGCAGCTCTTGAGGAGGAGGAGGAAGGGTACGGGGGGGGAGGGGGTAACGAGGACGTCGCATCGATACTGATGACGATGCATCAATGATGATGACGATGCGGATGACATCAGTGACGTCACTCATGACATCATCGGTCATCCGCATCGTCATCACGTGACGTGACCTGGGGGGCCACGTCACTGATGACGTCATCGGCATCATCACGTGACCTCGGGCGGTTACGCCGACGCCGCTCAAGCCGGAAACGGGCGCCTAAGAGCTGCGCTCTACGAACTGTTCCAGAGCCTCGATTTAATAGATTTAGTCAAACCTTAGAGAGCTTTTATGGTGGACGCTTCCTGCTCAGTCGAGATTGATGGAGGGTAGTGGCGTCACTAGGGTCAGCGGCACCCCGCGAATATACCCCCCCCTTGTGACGCCACTGATGGAGGAGTGGAGCTCTACGCTTGCAGATATTTGCAGACAATCGACGCTTCAGTCTCCTCGAAGCTTGACTGCAAACGCGGCCACCTGAACCTGATCGCGCACTTGCAAACTTAGAAATCTTGGCACACCGGTGGGGCACACTCCTCTGTTCAGCGACTGGTACCCCCCCCCCCAACATCAAGCTAGCCATGAGCGATTCCAATGTGCATGCAGCCAGACATTTATACGCACGTTGCGGCTTCACTCTTCACTAGCGGTGGGAAAGCTTCCACAATGACCACAATGTTTTCTTGTTTTAATTAGTTTATCTCCTAGTCACTGTTAAAGAGCATGTCTAGAACTATATTTTCAAGACTCAGAACTCTAGGTACTCTCCAAACATTAGCTTTATTCGGCGTACCAAAATGTCTTCCCCGAACTCTGAGTGTTGGGCAGAAAAATAAAAGTATGCACCCGCTTGGCGCGCATTTTTTTTCTTTTCTATTGTCCCGTCCAACATCTGTCCAAAGCACTCGTTGGCTTGGCAAAGTGGGATGTCTTTGCACAAAAAAACACGATGGGAGCAACTAAAGAGAGTTAGCAAGTCACATGACACTGCAGCCACAATACTGAGCTAGCATGGATAGGGCGGGAATGGTGCCTCAAGGCCGACAGGCACAAAACTGCAATAGGGGCTGAAGTTAAACCTTTGCACAGGACCATGACCGGGCACATTATCCCCCTACAAGACCCAGGCATTAAAAAAGAAGAAGTATGGCATTGCAAAAGTGCATGCCCAAGCCTCGACCTAACCAATCATTCGCTCCCCTTGCTTCATAAATATATGCGCTTGCAGCTACTGTACAAAGCAATCTTTGCGCGGAACACACCACACTAGTTAGTACCAAAGCGTACAGTATGTACCACAAAAAACAGAGTAGCGACAGTCCACTCCGCACTCAAAATTAAATTCTAAGCCTGAATAATACAAATCAGATTAACTGCAAAAGGTGGCAAACAGCAAGGAAAGAATGCTAGACGTCGCCACAAAGTACTCCAACAATCAAAAAAGAAAAGGGGGAAAAAAAGTGAGCCATCTCCAAGCTGGGCATATAAAAAAAAGGAAACCAACACACCAATGTATTCATATTGAATTTAATAAAATTAACTCCTTTAAACATGGTAGATTATTAGGGAGCCCCAGACACAAAAAAGACACGAATATAGTAAGCACAAGTTACAGGGGGAAGAGAGAAAGCGCGCCTTTCTCCCGTTTTATTTATAACTCATTTTAGCAACTATTTACTTTACCAATATCGTGCCCGAGGGCACTGAGACAAACTTTCTCGCAGCAACGCCGCTGTTTCAGATTATTAATTTTTTTTTTAACTCACTTTCTAATTATTTGGTGAAACACCCGATTGTTTTAGAACTTTTGGTTTGGCCAATCTGAACAGTCTGTTCCGTCATTGCACTTTCGACCTGCGCCCCCGACGTCTGGCTCGTGAACTCGCCCCTTGGGCCAGGGCAGACAGGACAAGTGCGGGACGCAGAGGGAAGCGGACGGACACCCGCCCACGCCCGACCAGTGGAAGGCGACTCCGCACCCCAATTCCGAAGATAAGGACACCGCCCAATTTTGCTTGCCGCGCCGGACGGACGGAGTCTTCCGCGTCGGTCCCCGCCGCCGCTCGACGCGTCCCCGCAAATCTTCCGTTCGCCCCGGCCGCCCCTTCCGCAGTCACAGACTGCGCGAACCAGACGCACGGGCAGTTCTCACTCCCGCACGTGTCCAATGTCCCGTTCACAGTTGTCCCCCGGTCCAGACTCTCGGCGGCGCAGGGGGCGTGACGGCTGACAGCATCACGGACCCCTCCCCTCCAGCCCAGACTCCCTCTCTCCCCGGGCACGCTGGTGCTCGGGGCGCCTCTCCCTTAGATCAGGTCGGCGCACGTTCGTAGGCATCTCCTCAATCTCTGTGTTGTAGAAGCCCTCAATGTCCTTCAGGGTGCGCTTTGTCCTCTTCCGTCACAAAGTTGATGGCCACCCCCTTACGACCGAAACGGCCTCCTCTGCCGACTCATGCGGAGGAAAAGAGGCAACGTCGTCACAAAGATGTGTCCCCAAGATACAGGCCTGCAACTACCCTCCCAGAGATTATAAAGATATTAAATGGCTTCATTAAATGCTCCCCCTCCCATGCAGGGGGCACCTTCAAAACATAGCGATTACTCTATACTTTCATTGTCTTCACCCGGTTTCTAAAGTACTCTTGCACACCCCAAACACATCCTTTTCCAAACTCTCCCATAAACTATTAGAACCACGTAGCCACCATTGTAACAAAAAACAGCTTACAGACACGTCAATACGCTTTCTGTGCTCTAGATGTTGATCATCACAAACCGCCCTAGAAACCCAATTTTAAGAAACAACGTCCCCACTACTTCCTTTTGTTCAGCTCCCGTCGACAAAATGTCGGAAGCAGAGCACTCCTGCTGCCGTTGAAGTGGAGTCGTGAGGTCTCACCTGTGGATGTAGTTCTCCCTGTTGGTGGGAAGGTCAAAGTTGATGACCAGGGACACTTGCTGGACGTCAATGCCTCGTGCCAGCAGGTCAGTCGTGATCAGCACACGACTCGAGGCCCGATCGGAACTCGCGCATGATCACGTCACGCTCCTTCTGGCCCATGTCGCCGTGCTGCAGGGAAGGACGGGGCACAGTGCTCAGCACCAACCGACGCTCATGCAAACACATGAGTAGCTCGGACATAAACACAAATCTCAAGAGAAGAGCTTGCTCTGGCTGCAGTCTCAGCTTAAGGAGGCACTCAAGTGGATTCTGAGATTGTCTATTAATTGTTATAACTCAAACTAAAAACCCAAAACATCCTAAAAAAAAAAAGAAAAAGAATTACATCTAAGGGTGGTTGATTTATCTTATTCAAAAGCAAATCAAAGATCGCGCCACATCCCCTTTGTGTTGGCGCAGAACACCAGGGAGCACCGTCGGACGGGATGGCAGCAGGGGAGATGCGCGACAGCCAATCACGAGTGACGGCTTCCTAGTGGACTGATTTTTCGAATACGCAGACATTCGAAAAATCAGCCCGCTGGGAAGCTGTTACTTGCGATTTGCTGTTGCACGTCGTCCCCTGCTGCCTTCCCCGTCCGACGGCACCCCCAGGTGTTCTGCACCACAGCGCAGAAAGGGGAGTGTGACACAATCTGATTAGATGTTTTATAAGGAAATCGCCGCCCTTGAATGTAATTTTGGGTTTTTAGGATGCTCAGAGCCCGTAGATGGAGTTTTGACAATAAATACATGATCTCGGAATCCACTTGCGTGCTACTTTATGGGCGAACAGGGTATAATAGCTGCCACACCATATTTTCGTTGCAACCTCGCAGCATACACTGGACACGTTGATTTTATCGCCGTGCGCTCGGCTTGGGTCTAACGAAACACTACACTCTAGAGGCAACCTCCTAGAACACTGACCAACAATGTTGCTCAATGGGGCCTTGAAAAGGATCAGTTGTGACAAATGTCTATGACTTAAAAATCCTCATATCCTGCAATTTACAAAACAAGGAGGAAGCACTAAGCGGTACATTTTCAGTCGATCAACAAAAGGCAATTCTAGCTAGTCGAGAATGGCAGGGTGTAGTGCCCTTTTGCTTTCCACCATGCTTCAGTAGCGCATTCTTGGTCAATGCTCAGAAGGACCACCAGGACATCTTTATTCTTGTCAGTGACTATAGGTTAACTATAAATAAGTACCCATACACACTTTCATTTCAAGCATCACTTAGAAGTCTACTACGTGAATATCTCATCCGTTATATGCCCAGTGCATCACCATTTCCATGATCGTCTACCCGGGTTCTGTGGAACCTGCTTCTCTAAAGCCAAGCTTACAAATGCCACACGTACAGTCGAACTTGCTTATAACGAACCCGAATACAGCAAATTATTGTCTATATCAAACACCCAAATATTCAGAACAAAATTGCATGTAAAAAGGTACCTTTATAATGCAACCCCCATTGGCTATATTAAACTAAGAAAAACTGTGGACTTCGAAAACACATGAGAGCATCCATCCTGAATACCACGGCTTGCACGTGACGTCACCCGAAGACTGCTCCGATGACCATCAGAGAAGAGCGGAAGATGCAGCTCCCTCTTTTGTGTCTCAGATTTTCCCACACGTCCCTATTCAACCCCCTCCCGAAAACACTAGAAGTACTAGAAGAACGACGAGCCGCCAGCTTCGCACATGCTCTTGCAGACGGCCGTGCCCTGCCGCCTGCGCCCGTCAGCTTGGCCGGGTCGCGTTGCGTTAAGGGGTCGCGCCGCCGACTTGACTGCGCTCAAGGCTACGCCCTGCCTAAATTCCCCGACTTGGCAATCTTTTTGGAAATTTCCCTGACTTTTCCAGGTGTCTTAAAATTCCCTGACAATTCCTGGTTTTCCCGGTCGGCAGACACCCTGAAGGAACGCGCTGAAAATTTGTTCCGATACTGAAATACAGATACTGATTGAAAAATTGTATTGCGATACAGAAATATAAACACTAAAAGTATTTTCGAAATACTATCGCAATACATTTGTATAGTGATGCTGCCAAACCTTGGCACAAAGTAAAGATTTTAGCAACCACCAAACTTCTGCCTGAGATCATAGGGCATTCGTGGCTGGACTGGCGGCGGTGTTACATACAACCAACAATCCGCTGCTGCTCGGCTGCTCTGCACGGCTCTTTTTTGTCTCTGTACGGTTCCACTGGCTTTAGCCGACTCAGGCTTAACAGGAGCAAAATCGCAACTCTTTTAAGGGCCCGACTGCCATACTGCAGAAGGTGGATCTAAGCCCAGATAAAAAGGCTGTGCAGTCCACTAAAATGGCAAGATTTTTCTTTTCAGAGTGTGCTCTGGGTGCTCCGATTCCCCTTGGAGAATAAACGTGCTAGAAAGCTACTTTTTGTTCGAGCTGCTAGCCTGCCGAGAGCAGTATCGGCTCACGTTTTCGCAAGTCATAAATGTTTCATGCGGTGCTGAAGAATGCAATAACGCGCGCTCACCATAGTGTCAAGAAAATAATTGTTTATTACTGCTAAGCAATGGCCTCAAAATTTGCAGTAGGCTTGATTTTGATATAGCTAATTACAGGATACATTCAAATCTCATTAATTCGAACTCGAGGGGGACCGAAAATTTGCTGGAATAAAGCAAAGTTTGAATTACTAGGAGTTTTCTCCCATGGAGACATACAGGACGGGACCTGCATTTTAGCTTGCATTATCCAGAAATTTGAATTAAGAGAGTTTGAACTAACGAGATCCAACTGTACATTGAACTAAAATATGTGAGACTGACAGAGTTCGTTATAAACGAGTTCGACTGTAGATCTATTATGTTCAAGGGGACCCATCAGCCTGCCAAAACTACTCAAGACACACAATGCTGGAAGCATCGTAGCTCTATGCACATGCCGCCAACACGGGCACCACTTCGCCTTGTGTAGCGACTCACCAGGGCAGAAACGGTGAAGTCCCGCTCTATGCATCTTCTCGGTGAGCCAGTCCACTTTCCGCCTCGTGTTGCAGAAGATCACTGCCTGGGTGATGGTCAGCGTCTCGTACAAGTCACATTAGCGTGTCCAGCTTCCACTCCTGCCAAGAGACAGACGCTTCAGCACCTTCGATTCCGAGAAGTACCCCAGCTTGATCAAACTACATATGATCCCGCTCCTATCATAGGTTGCTTTCTAACTGCCAGTCAAGAGGTAGTGCAACGACGTGATAAGGGTCTTGTTTGTCAACTGGCAACTGTCACCCGTCAGCCAGCCACCTTCTAGACTGCACGCTTTCCTTGCAAGTTTGCTATGGGTGGTCTTTAAATCTATTGAATTCTCAGAACACACTTTCTTTGCAAGTTTGCTTTTTGGGTGGTCTTTAAATCTATCAAATTCTCAGAACAATGTGTTACCAGAACATTTTCCAGGCTGCCACCTTGTGCAAGAGAATTTGCCAACCTTATGGGCCGCAAAGATGTTACCACTATTCACTTGCTAAGTGGGACTGGAAAACTCTCTTTCCCTCTCTCCCTCCCTCCCTCCTCCTCCCCTCCTCCTCCTCCCCCCCCCCCCGTTTTTGACAGCCTCTTGCTTTTAACATGAGCTCAGAACTCTCCAGTAAGGCACAAATATACTTTAAAACCTCAGCTTTCATCTGTAAGAAATATCTCTTTAGCCTTAAAGCCAACCAAACACTTCATTTGCAAAGCTAAAACTCAACCACCTACGACATCCCACCGCCACTGTGAACACCTCAGATGGTCGACTGCCAACTTTACTAAAAGTGCAGCTGGGCAGTTTTCAAAAACATACCAGACCTGACAAGGGCTCGAGACATGTTGCACCAGTCATTGAGGCTCCGGGGAACCAAATACCACTAAGGCCCCGGGTCCTCACCCAAAACCGGTTCGCTACTGTCCGTCCCAGCGGACGACCGA
The DNA here is from genome assembly GCA_037355805.1 of Ixodes ricinus. NCBI lineage: Eukaryota > Metazoa > Arthropoda > Arachnida > Ixodida > Ixodidae > Ixodes > Ixodes ricinus. Next base: position 22,534 of record JAZHYW010052721.1, read on the forward strand.
ACAGCCGTCACCGCGTCTGCCTTTGGGCAGACGCTACGGCCCCGGTGCTTTAAAGGGACGATCCACCGAAGTTGTGCAATCTACTCGCAACCCTTAGTGCCGTGCGTAAGTGACCAAAAGCAAAGTTTCTGCACAATCAACTACAGGGTTGCAGGACCGTTCTCACTTACAGCACAGCACTAACCTCAGCGTCGACGCAGCACTCACCGATATGGCGGAGCCAAATGGCTTCAGCGGCAGTCTTAAAGGGATACTTCAACGAAATTTGAAATATTCCAGTCGTGTTCAAAAATAGGTTGAATATGATCCACAATATCCGTAAATGACAATCGCACGTTTGTATTTTGATCCTGGTGGCTGTATTTTTCGTTATAAACGGCCCACTCTGGCAAGCGCTCGGAGAAGGCCCAGCTTAGAGCACGTGACATCCAACGCAATCGTGACGTAGGTCGTCTCAAGACGAGCAAAGCTACGGCGAGGCTGACGTCGAGAGGATGGCCTAGTCGTTCCAGCCACCGAAGCGGCTGCTTTTGTACGAATTTTGAGTGACGGGTTAATCTTCTATAATCTTGTAGGGGGACAATAGCGACTTCGGACACACAAAAGGGATTCTCGGGAAGAGGGAGTTCCTCCTTCCCCCCTTCTCTCGTCGTGGCCGGAGGCGAGACAACCTCCGTCACTAGCTGTCAAGGTTCCTAGACGAGCATTACAAACGAGGCGTTAGCGACATCCACCAGGTGCTCTTTGCTAATCGTTTAATTCGTTTTAAAATTCCTTTTCGAGACGTTTTTAACAAGATATTGGTATGTTCCATGTGATACTGCTCTTTTGAACACATATAGACCAAAAAACGAGCGCCGAGAAATTTCGTTGTAGTATCCCTTTTAGCGCGCACACCAGAGGTGTTACGAGGCGTCCAGTAACAGCAAGCTCACGATTCCGGCAACTTATTTTTGCCCGAGATCCCCATGCGTCCCATGCGGATATGCATGAAGAACCCCGCTCGTAGCCACAAAGCTGCCCCAATACCACAAACCTTGTATCTCTCGGAACAAAGCTATCACACTGGCAACAGACGGTATTAGGCCCAACGCCAGGAGCATGAAAGCTCTCGAAATAGACGTTGCAGCGAGCTACCTCGCGGTACTGCAAGCTCGAGCAGGTAACCTCAGCGCTGCGAAGAGGAAACACCGACGCTAAATTTGCATTAACCGTGGCATTGATAGACCCTTTTCAAAACCCCATCGGCCATTATTGGCGGTCGCCTTTGCATCGGGACGAAGGCGCAATCCAATCGGAGTCCTCGCGGTGAATGCCAGACTCATCTCAAATATGTACCCAAACAATGGCGGACTCCGAGGACTGACTCGGCAGCTGCAAGACGAGATGCGACAGTTCTGGAAAGGGTCCATATTACAGCACCACTCAGCGCTGTACTGGACATGCAAGGCCGCGCTTGGCCCCAAAAGTGCCCCCCAAGGCAGACGCACCTTCTCGGTCGCATCGGCCACGTAAAACTGCTTGATACCCGAGGGTGAGCCCTCCTTCTTGACCAGGATACGGATGGGGTTGCGACATGAAGCACTCTGGTCACGCCCAGCACGCCTGAGGGCATTGTGGCCGATTGGAACAGATCACCTGGGCACAGACGGCATTGCGTTCGCTCTCAAGTCCGGGGCAGGCGCCAGGAAACGTTTGGGGCTATCGGCTAAAGCTTGCAGGCACTTGTTGCAAGTGGAGGGGAATAGAACTTTGTTGTGTTCCAACATCATGCGAGATGCGACTTCTTGATGCGCAAACTTGCTTAAGTCGATACACGCCGACACAAAGAGTTTCACAAATATTTGCAATGCAGAATATGTTTTAACAAAAGCGAACCTGCAAATTGTAGTAGCCGCTGCGTCGACGCGCTTTCCACTACTCAAATTTAGAGGGATGCCCTCATGCGTTGTCTGACCGTGGACATGCGCAAGCCACGGCCAGTCGCGTGACAACAAGGCGTAAATGTTATTAGGTCTACAACGTTGGAATTAAGTCGCGCCATAAGATCATGCAAGACACCACCGTTTAACAAGTAACATCACGGCCCCAGTTCTCCATACACATAGCTAATGCATTCTGCTATAAGAGACAATCCGTCAACAAAAAACAGATGCCTTTCACACCCAAAGTTCAATATTTCTGGTGTTGTGCCATTTACTTTGTGCTATCTAGTCTCCTCATGCGTTGGGCATCTCAGAGCTTAGATGTAACCTCGAAAAGGAGAGGCTTTGAACAGTCGCCCTGCACTGCAGCCGCCTTGCTGATGTCCGGCAGCACAGCGTGTGCCACAGGGCGTGCCAGCAACAAGCGCTTCCTCACCTGGATGTTTGGAGTCTAGTGTCCTGAAGACATCGTAGAGTCTGGTCTTTGAAACACTCTGGACAACATCTCGTACGACCTCATCCAGCACCAAAGATGCGGATGTTGTTTGTTCCTGCGGGGAGGAAACAAGGCAGCAGAGTTTGTCACCAGCGATTTATCGGCTGCGATTTCCGTCGTAGACATATCCCGGTTCCCCGGTATCAGTGGAGATTTAATATTTGAGAGGGACACAAAGCTTTGCACATTTCTCTGATCCGCAAATTAATTAGATCACGATAAAGGTTACTTTGTGATAATATCACGGGGTACTTTCATCACCTCTCTGTTTGCTTAATTTTCGAAGCGTTTTGACGCCAGCATCCGGTGTTGCGCTCGAACAGCTTAGCAGAGACAAAGGCTTGGGCTATCTTTTGAGTCCACTTGCTAATCGTTACAACCAGAGTCAAAGTTTGGAACGTTCTTGTTCAACGACATCGGATACATTCGAGCTGCCCTTTCCATTCTTTCTTCGGTGCAAGAAAGCACCCTGCCACATTCAAACACCCTAGTCTCCCCATGCAACACCAAAAGGGCTCCATTAATAACGAGCTAAGACGCAGAGAAGGTGCAAACACATCAACTGCATGAACCAAGAAGTTCAGCAGACACCCGACATCAGGGACAGAGGTGAACTTCCAGTGCCTGTACTGGGAGCCCGGCCCCAAGCGGCGCGAAGTAGCCGCCGAGCCAATCACCACCTCCACGAGACAAGGCCCGAACGTTGCATTGTCATTTGTGAATCCTTGATCCGCACCAAACACAGAGGGCATTAAAATGGAAAGATGGGCTGGTCGGTAAACGATTCTTCACGCAACATGCGTGCTTTGGGCAATAGAGAGACGAGAGGAGAGACACAACACGTAGCAATTACCCAACACCGAGAGCAGTGTTGGGCGATGAACAGTGCGAGGTGCTTGTCCGGATCCGGCGCATCGCGTAACTCCCTACCCCCTGTCAGCTTAGGGGTGAATGGTGTACCGGAGAGTGACCCAAGTTCCAACAACAGCGATGGGGCATCGGGCACGATCACGATACTTAATACTTACGAAGTCTTTCGAAACGAAATTGTTATTCCGAGGTCTTCTTCATACCTGTAGTTGCCTCAAAGGGCTTGCGATTCTCACGGGAGTAACGGGGGCTTCGAAGCTGCAAAGGTTTCTGCCTAAGACCACCCTACCTTCGAAGGGGTCCGCCGAAACGATTTTTTCAACTTTTTCTTAACTTTTTCTAAACTCATATCGCACTGGGATTGTACCAAACCAGTTCAAGAAAGATGGAAGAGGAAGGACTATCCTCTCACTAGGACCCTCGTTTGTGCACTGGATACCGCCCTTCTCATCTAGAAGATTAGCCCGTCGCTCTCCAAAACTTGGACAAGGGTTGCTTTCGCCATCCACGTTCACCTCGAAGCTGACAGTGCAGTGGAAGCCACGTACTCTCTGGGCCATGCCACACTGCCCGTGATCATGCCCCTCGCACATAAATCAGCCGGACAGAGAATGAGGTCAGGTGATGAAAGGGAGGCTGATTGGTCTCATCAAATGCACAGCATCCACCGCACTGTCATCAGGGGTGAAGGGAGTAAAGAGAGGTCCGGTGGCGATGCATTTGGGCCGGATGACACAATTAGGTTAGTAGATTTTCTACCTTTTTTCTTTTTGGTCCACTAAACGACATAGCAATGTTAGTAAGATCCCAATCTAAATTCATTTATCCCAGCCCAAAATTCAATTCATGGTTCCTTGTGTCGCACTGGTCATTGAGACCCCGAGACGATTCAGCCCTCGGAGCTCCTCACCCAAAACATCGTGGCCATTCTGTCCGTCCCAAAGCGACGTACCGAGGCCCCTGTCACTGCGTTTGCCTGGCAGCTACTGCCTGGGTGCTCTTAATGGGACGGCACCTTTCGGACACTAGCTCCTAACCTCCATGGAGCAATCCCAAAAGTTGCAGTTGCAACACCGTGCCCAACTGACCCGCTCCTGAAAGAGTATACGACAGATCGCCAAGTATCTTCACTAGGGATATGCGAGCACAAAAATCTAAGAACAAAAGAACAAAAGCTATTGAGCCACGGGCATCTTGGCGGCCATGCGGCAGCAAAGCTGCGAGCCAGACAGAACGAACAGCGGGGCTTGTTCGTGCGCTTGAGGTGCGCACTATGCCGAACGCCGTGTCGAGGTAGTAAAGCTGCTACTGAGTGACAATGCAACTGAAGCTCCTCCCCTGCCGTTCAGCTTGTCTGTCACGTACTAACAAAGAAACTGAGAGAAAAGGTGATGAGAGCGTGCGGACGTCAGAGAGCCAAGCTCGGCTTTGGAACTATCAATCAGGGAGCGCTATGCTGGCTGCCTGTGGTCTCTCACCCGCTGTCTCCCACCAATCGGAGCAAAAGAAGAGCACAGCCTGCTCCTCGCACAGCTGCCTGCGACACTCGAGTCGCCAAACATGTCCGGAGCGGCTAGTGGGGAGACAAGCAGCAGCTATGCCCTTGCGGGGCCTGCCCACTATCCTTCCAATCGGAGCTCGACGCCCTGACGTCCTCATGCGCTCTGGTCTCCTCCTCGCCCTCAGTTCTCCCCGTTAGCAGCATTGGGTACCGTGAGTACACTCCTGGCAATGCCGACTGCGAGAACCATGCAGCGGCGGCGTGGATTCTGGTCGCGACGACGTTAGAGAGAGGAAAAGCGCGGTGCCCTCGCTTTCTGGGCGGCATCCGGTCCCGGCCTCGCAGAGCGCCCGGCTCGTGCCGTGAGCGAGTCGGAGGAAAGGACACTCACGGAGAGGCGCTTGCGGCTGATCATGTCGAAGACCCGGCCCCGGCGTGCCCACGCACCGTGTGGTTGCTGCCTTTTCGAGCTATAGGATGTCCTCAGCGCACGTTGGTGCCTCCGCTGGCGAGGCGTGGCACCGGGCATCCATGTGGTCCCCAGGGCAGTCACCACCGCCTTCGGATCTGCTGGGCAAGCCCTCTGGTCGGGGCCAGGATCCCAGGGCCTGGCACCCCTTCAGGGCCGGGCCATGTCTGCCGCAGGATGGCATTGGAGAAGGTCGCCGGCTCTCGCCTGGTGCTGCCCGACTGGGCCTGGGCAATCACGCTCTGCGCTGCACAGAACAAGGGGCTTCGAGCCGCTGCTCTGCATTTGACCGCATACCTATATCCAAGCACTACCGCACTGAGCGTCATTTTGGGGGCACCACATTTAGCTTTCTGGGCCGGCGAGCTTGAGTCCAGCGGGTGTGTTTGAGCGGCCCTATACAGCCAATGCATCCGCGACAGTCCGGCGACAAACGACATCACCCAGGGAGCTGGCATGTCGTGCCATCAAATAAACAATGTTAGTGGTCAGTTGCAAAAAAAATTCTCGGCAAAACACAAAAAAAGCAACGAGCAAATGGGGAGTGTTGTTGTTCTCGCAGCGGCGCCCATGAATCTGTCAAGCTGGGGCTCTTAACTGGGTCAACACAAAGTTGTGGCCGCCGATTCACAAAGCGCGCAGATTCAGCTATCACGAACAATGACTGTGCTATGGTTCCTTGGCGTCCAATCTGGCAGCGCGCTCACGTAACTTTCGGTGCACCAATTTTGTGTTTGGTTTCCAGGTTTTAGGGTCCCTGGAGAGCAACCTACAGAGTTTCAATCTACACGGCACACGGGACCAAAAGGGAGTCACCGACTTTCCCAAAAGATGTATGCAAATGACTGCCATCAAGTGCAACAAAATGGGTGCAGAGACATTCTCATACTGGCTCCCATCTCTTGCCAGTCTAGGGGCAACAGCACGCTTCTGATGCAATTGCAATGCCAGCGAAGATGCAACTGCTTCCACGCGGTAGTGCACCATCATATACCTACCTGAATCCCACTTGAGGCCCAGTTGTGTGCACACCCGTGCCCTTCATGATTGGTCCAGTTGCAAGTTGCTGCTGCTACCATGATTGCTGGCATTGCAAGCCTGGACAAAATTAACTAGGAATGGAATAAGTTCCAAATTCTGACTGATCGTAACTCAGTGATGTGAATGGGCTCCAAGCCATTTTAGAGCACCTTTTTGGAAGCAGCCAGAACCAGTGTTTTGGAGCAGCAAAGTGACTTCCGGAGCCGTAGTGACATGTGTTTCAAAGCAGCTAAAAGTGATTTGTAAAACAAATATGCCCTAGAAAAAATATATGTATATCAGACCCAAGCCAAGCGCCTGGATACAAAAATAGGGAGACCATGCAAGCAGGGGGGGGTCAATATGTTTAGTAGTTAAGGCGGATTCAGCCTTTGTCAAAAAGTCATCATGCTTGAGTATGGCAGGCTGTACTCAGGGGGCCAGGCTGGTGAAAAAAAGACAGGTGGGAATGTTCCTAACTTTCTTCTCTTTGCAACTGAAGCCGAACTAGCGTGCGTCTTGAGCGGCTATGTGTACAACGCAGGTCAGCCGGCCGTGCGTGCGATGCCGCCGACATCGCAATTGCAAGCGACACAGAAAAGCAAAACAGCTTGCGATTCGATCAAATGCTAAGTGAAATTCAATGGTAGCTGCTACCGCTTCAAAAAACTGGAGATATTTTTTGCGCCTCTCTTAGAGAGGGCCATCCAGAGCGCCGCGACGAACACAGTTGACAAAGAATAAAGGCTTAACGCTATCAGCAGAACCAGAAGTATACTGAACAGTTAGCAAAACCTGGTAAAACCGGTTGGTCTCGAAAAGTGCGTGCGTTCTCAGATTGCAGCGCCACGCCTTCGCGGAGGCGCTCGAGCTGGGGCCGAGCATTCAGTGAACGGATCGCTCGTCCGCCACGGTGCAACACGGCGCGCCGTCACATACGTGAAGAACAAGTTTTGATTACCGGCGGCGTATTGGCCGGAGCTCGCGTACTGGAGTTTCCCTTTGGCGTGGCCAGACCAGCGAACCGATTTCCTGCCAGGTCTTGCAAAAAAAAGTTTAAACGGGGAAAATTTTATATTTCCGGAGATTTCACCATCATTCGCAGAACCGCACAAGACGGTCCAAATCCGTACATTGTATCGGGTAATCCCTGGGGAGACTTGGCAGGTCTGATATATATATTTTGAGCGCTGCACAAACGGCGGGCCCCCTTGGTGTTGGGTTGTGTCCTTAAATGTGACGCTTTTCTTTACTTGATGGAACTCGCTGCTTGTGTTTTTATTGCAGAGACATCCCATCGAAGTGTACAGTGCTGTGGGCATTGCCGAGCACCTCCGAAGAAACCGGCTTAAGCCACCGCTTTTTAGCTTGGTTTCCGACGCTGGCAGATATTCATATCAAAAGTATTAGCAACGCAGAACAATGGATTGCAAGCAACCCCCTCAGCTGGTGCCTCTGTCGCGGCACCGCGTTCAGCGATGCACGTGAGGGAAAATTTGGCAGGCTTGCAGCTGCGCGTGCGTTCAGCCAACGCTAAGCAGTAGACAACGGCTGCTCGATTGAAACCGAAACCATGCCACTCCGCTCAGTCGCCAACTGATTCCCAAAATTGTATGCAAAATGCAACTGTCGGAGCATACAAGGAGACAGAAAACGTGTCTAGCGCGCGCGTGCTGAAGCCAGGCCAGCAAACAAGGTAACGAGCTAAGCACACAAAAGAAACTCAACGCATCGAGGGGAGACATTGCAAGCCAGTGGCCAAAAAGTTCTTGAAGCACTTCTTGTGCAACGACTCGAACTCAAGACAAACAAGCGCGCTGTGCAGGTTCAAAGACATGCAGGCATTGTTCTCTTCGCGCTTCTCCCCTTTGCTCTCTCTTCAAAATCTTTTTCGTCGGAGACTTTGCACGCACCGGGGTCCCTCTTTGAAAGAAAGCCTACCGAGAGAAACCTGGGTAACCAATACTGGCGACACCGCAGCCTTTTAGTTAAAGAGGGATTTTTTGTAGTAATGTACGAGTTGAAGAAGAACAGGAATGCTGATGAACATGCGCGCGGTAGTTAGTTCTCAATTTAGAAAGCTGCCATATCTGCAGCTGTATGCGGGGATGGTACCACCCGAACGTGCCGCATCGACCACGGTGACTGGAAGGCAGGGGACCAAAAACATAGATTTCCCACGGTCAATACTTTCGGTGAGCAAGTGCTTGAGCTCACAAAGTGCACTCCCACCACACAAAAAACATGGTTTCGTTTCTGCTGGTGCATGACGGCATCGCAGTGCCGCCAGAGCCGTCTCACACAACCCGCATCTATAGTTGAAAATAAAAATAAATAAAAAAAATCAGCAGAACCCATCCTTTGGGAATGATTATCTACGTTAATGCGAATAGCATCAAACGGTGCGGAGTTATGCTGTCATTGCAGGTGGTCGGCACACTCTAGATACGCCTAGCCCACTCTTGAGGCGATTCTAAATTTGTTGACACTTTCTACAGCCCCGCCGCATCGCATCTCCGTAGCCCAGCACGTATGCTTTTGTGTCACTTAGAAGGCGGGCAAAGCACGTGCCACAGCCAGAACACTCGGAATGGTGGCCGAACCAGGGACTTCCTGGGCGGCCCCAGCTGTCTGCCACCATCGGTATCACCTGGTAATCGGTTGTTTGTACTCTTTACTGGCAGGGACCTGCAGCCAGCGCCAGCCCAGGCTACTGCTGGCGCTGCCGCAGCTCACCATGTACCCAGGGCCGCTCCTGCCTGGACACGGCGGGCTGAGCATCGACGCACACCCTCTCCCGAGCGCTGGGAGAGGCAGTGAGCCAGGGCGGCCGTGCCTGCAGTCCCCCTACCGAGAGCTGGAACGAGCCTCGTGCATGGAACGCGTCGCAGCACCGGTAGCTGGTGGACAGCGCTAGTAAAGCGTCCTGCGGCAACAGGGTTCGCACAGGACCTAAAGTGAAGATATTCAAGGATATCCAAGGAATTTCAAGGCCTTGTGGGAGTAGCTTCAAGGACCTAACAGTGGGTTGCGATCGACCTTCAGAGTCCACAACACTTCGGAGCGTTTGTCACCAACTCGTGCAGCCTTGCAAGCAGAGTTTTAGCTTGGCAACTGTGGTGGGAGGCGGGACAGTGGTTTGTTCATTCAGTGGGCCCAGAGCCAGGAATTCTTGCACCAAGTTCTTAGCTGTGGACTTTCATGGTGCCAAGGTATGTTTCTGCGCGCTTCATATGGCTCTTGAACACCGACCTGCCCATGGCGGCCACATCGAAAATTTTTCCGCACGGCTTGCATGTTGCACAACGCTGTCGGTCGTATCTGGTGCCACAAAACCTTGTATCTCATCACTGCAGAGCCACGCACCCTGAAACCGGCTTTTGGCAGGCATTTTCTTACGACCGACGACAAAAACACGAGGCCAATGGCAGAAACAGTGGGCAAAAGTCGCTCCCGGATCAGATTAGATTTGAATTCGGATCCTCTCCAATGTGGCCAACCATCCAATGAACATGGCTAAATCAACACAAATTAAGATATAACTTAGACCGAAACAAAAAAAAAATCGAGTAAACATAACATAAAATGTACAATATATACCCGAATTTGCTAGGTATTGGGCCAGCCATTCACGAATTTTTAAAGGTCTAGCCAAAAGATCCAGGGCTTGGCAAGGGCCCTGCAAGCCAAGCTTTCAAATTCAAGGGTTTTCAAGGTCTAGAAAAAAAATCCACAGCGTCAGACGGCCTTGGAAAACGCAACTTCTAAATTCATGTGTTATGCTCAAGGGTTTCAAGGACCTGTAGCTACTCTGCAAAGATATAAACAACCGTTTAGAGTGCGTTGTATTTATGTCTGCCTTCATAGCTCAGGTATAGCGCGTCTGCCTGCTGGGCGATCAAAGTGCGTCAACGGCTCGAATCCCAGCTGCGCCGGCTGGTCTTTTTTATTTATTTATCGCACTACGCGGCGTAGGCGGTTAGATAGCCAGATGGAGTAGATAGATACATAGACGAAAAGTGCGGAAGTGTC